>JAOUZG010000635.1:1547101-1584362 GCA_026289955.1 Argiope argentata | reverse complement strand
AAAATACTTGGGTGTGGAGTTTTGTGTTATTGTTATTTACCTTAACTAATCTATTTTATTATAATTTGAACGAAACCAATATTTTATATTGAAAACAGTTTTTCTATTCATGTCTGAAGAAATTTTTTATATTTGAAGAAATAAATGTATTCTTTTAGAAAAGCACATAATACTTCTTTTATTACGAAAAGTAGAGACAAAATATGAAAAATTCTACTAAATAGTTTTAGTTATTAAAACTATACATTATGTATACGAAAATATGAACAAATAATTCTTAATGGTTTTAAATTAATGCATATGAACTGAAATAGAAAATGAATAGGTATTTTTGTGTGAATGATATATTAATGGTTTTCTTAAAATTTTGAGTGATTAAAAATAATTTTAAAAAAGAAGCTTCTTAAGATGTATTTTACTTTGAATTTTTATATTTTTAGAACAGTCATTTTAATACATTTTTTAAATTAAAAACCTTGGAAGCCAATAGAAATAAATCATCAGATATTTCTCCTAAAATCGATGACACTGTTAAATGTTTCGTTTTCAAACATTAACGATGAAAGTAGGTTTTTTTTTTTCTTCATGCTAATAAGAAAGAGTGTTTTCTCTTTAATTAAAATATGAAAACGATACAACATATTTAATCAGTGAAAAATATGCAGGAAACTACTTAATCTAGAATAATTTATAAGTAATGATACACAGTTTTCGTATTTTATTAAAATTAAAGTTGATCTCATAAATTACCACCGACATGTTTCGAATTAACTACATTTTAATTAATACCCCACACATTTTTGCCTAAGCCATCGTTGAACTTCTGAATATTTTTTTTTACAAAATATTCGATTTAATTGACAGGGAATTGCCTCATATAAGTAAAGTGTTCGTAAACATCGTATTCATAGGCTTCGAAATAAATAAAAAAATATTTAAATACTTATTAAAATGAAATTTTTATTTCTAGGCAGCATTCTTATTACACAAAAAAATGAAAAAGCATATTAAAAAAATGCTATTATCTGTTTCAGAAAAAACGAAATTAAAACGTGTTTTTTTGCATAGGGAGCGTTTTAAACTAAATGTATGTATAATTTAATAGTTTTTTTGCTGGTTTAAATAAATTTAAAAGCATCCTTAGCATTTAAAGATTTAAATACCACCCTTATTAATCAATAATTTATTTAAGAATTTTTTTGTTCAAATTAATATACTGAAATTAAATTAAAAATTTCTACTTTTAGAGATAATTATTTAAAGATATTCGAACTGTTGTTTGAATTCCTATACAATCTCAAAATATTTAAGGACGAAATTTTTTTAAGTTCTTTTTCCTATTTATATACCACCAAACAATTGAACTAAGGTTTGGGTTAGATATTTGAAATAGTTTCTTCTCCTACTATTTAGAACCTAAAAACTTTATTGTCGTGTTTTATTCTTACACTCCTTAAATCTTAAGTGAAGTTTCTATTTCTTGTATAACAATGATTCAGTTCTCCTTGAATTTGTGTACATATCCTATATGAAACGTTGCATTTTATTTTGAAAAAAATGTATGTTATTTTAATTTCCCAAGTTTATTCCATACTCTGTTAATAAATTGCTATTATAAAAAATTATATATTAAGTTGCTTTCATGCTACCAGAAGAATTAGTTATAAACACAGACAAGTAAAATAACAGAATCATGCTATAATCAAGTCATATTACACGTTCTTGAATTTGCAAAATTAAATTAAATAAGATTCGAGCATTTTACGAAACACAAACATTAAGGACTTTTCAATACATTGATATTAAAACATTTTTATTTAAATCGAATTTTCGTAATAAAATATAAATTCAAACATTTCAAGATTCCTAAATCAATGAAAAAATTACCTATAATTCATAGAAGTATGGAACCATAAATTATAATCATTATATTATGCAATCTATTTTTTATAATCTATTTTTTATTGTATTATGCAATGAAAAAAATGGAAATAATTTGGTCATTGTCAATTTAATTAAAAGTATTCAACTAAATTACTTAACAAGCGCAAATAATAAGCAAATATAGAGAGGAAAAATGCACATTCGCTTGGGAAATAAACTACTGATTATAAAATTAGTTATTATTGCCCATAATTACATGTACTTAAGTTCCCCTTAATTGAGTTACTAAAATCCTTAAATTTATAATATCTTTGAAGACACAAAAAAATTACTGGCATTACGAAAACGAAATAAACCAAAAAATGTTTTATATAACAATAAATTATTCATTTGATCATATGAATAAAAAATATTCTGTGCGCTTTTTTCTCAATTAGGATGCCATCTTAAGGGAAAATTGCATTCAAAAAATTAATTCGGAAATGATTTCTATTTTTGAAACTTTAAAATTAAATAATAAAATTTAAATCTTCAGAATAAATTATTAAAGACATACCTTTAAATTAAATTTCTTTTCAAGTTCAACTTTTTTTTGCAAATTGCTTAGAATTATTAAAATGTCTCGTAGTTTACGTAATTTGTAATAATTTATTTTGAAATATTTAAATGATCAATCTCATAAAATTCAGGTTTTATAATATTTTTTTAGTATTCTTAAAGATTTTGTTTATTTTAATTATTTTTCAGTTTTGATCTTTTCTTTATAATGTTTATATTATAAAGAGAAATATATATTATATTATAAAGAAAATAAAGTGCTTTCTATTCATCCATTCAAGTGCAAGTTACTTTTTTAAAATTGTAGTGGATGACCTTCGATGTTGATACAGTTTTCAAATGTTAGTTCATTAATTTTTTATTAAATGATTAGAAACTAACTTTCGTGCCTAAAATCTTCATTTCCCCACCACCAAATGAATAGCGAATTAGGTTTAACATGTTTTCGGCCGATTATTTCAACACCTTTGTTTATTTTCTTAGTCTTTGATGTATTTAAAATTAAAAAGTGTTAATTAATGGACTTCGTGGATTCATTTAGAAGTACTTCCGAATTGAAATAATGCATATTAAAAAAATTTAAAAAAATTCTGTGTTACCTTGTATTGCGTTACTCCAACTGGCGTAGAAATTTCAAGCATATTACGTTGTTTCAATTTGGGTTGAAAATATGACATTAATGTAATTTTTGATCAACTATTTATAGCAATTGTAATTATTAGGCTTAATAGCCTGATTGGTAGGGCGTTGGATTCGGAGTTTGAAACCATCAGCCGAATATCTCCATGTATTTGTGAGTGTTGGAAGTTACATCTGTCGTGGTCACAAAGTCCTCTATTTTAAGAGTAATATCAGAAAGGGTAATGGGTTATATATGATCGTTCTTTGTTCTAGATCTAAATTACGATATGTGGGTGAATGAAATACACGAAGGAAGTTCGTCCCTTAAAAACTGTTTGTGACGTATGTGAACTAGAAGTAAGACTTCTGCATTCGGGTGCTCAGGGGTCCATAGTCTAAGAAGCTACTGCACTCTTCCTTCCATCTTAAAGTTGAATACGAGAAATACAATAGCAATAAGTAATTATCTAATAAAGAATAACTAAAACACAATTTTTCTTTGTTAACCTAAGCAGGAATTGATTTTAATAATTGTTTTTTTATATTCCTTATATGTATAAAATCCGAGAGTAATTACAAATAGAAGCGACAGAGATATGTATGAAAGAAATAAAAGAAAAGGAAGTTGCATAATTACATTGAATAATTTCGCCACTATAAATATGAATTAAATGTAGAAATGTTCCATGAAAATAAACATCATTAAAAATATGAAATATCACAATTATTTTCAACTAGCTCTTACCCGCGACTTCGTACGCATGGAAATTTTGATATGTATATGTGAGAACTGACAGTCTAAAATGTTATCGAAACCGTATGCATGCACAAATTTTCAACTTCAATTATAGCAATGCAAAGAAGTGAATTTTAAGCACCAGTTAGGATAACGCAATGCAGATTAGAAAATTTTAATTTCAATTTATCTATTTCATTTTCATTTAAAAGCACTTCCGAATTAATCAAAAGATCTATTAATTAACAATATTTAATTTTAAATTTATCATACAGTACAAAAATAAACGGAATCGTTTGAAATAACCGTTACGTCTAACATCATTAGCGTGGGGGGGGAAATGTTATGTTATTGAAACCATAAGGGTACTTTTCCGTTTGTCGGGCGCAAACGAACAATCGCCAAAGAAATTTGAGAAAATTTGGCGAAATCTAAATTATTTGCTAACGGAAACATACCACTTTAAGCATATATAAAAAATATATAGCTAACATAAATACAATTTAATTACAAAAACACACAGTGGTACAGTTTTAATATATAGTCATTTTTGCCAAAAAAAAATAGTTTGCCACCAAATTTTAGCGAAATGGCATTTCCAATCACAAGGTTTGGATGACCGTTGCAGCAAATTAACGGAAAATAGAAAAAAAAATATCAATAAACGCAGTAATATGGAATGCACTAAAAAATTTAATCGAAAATGATGAAAATAGGCAAAAGAAATTACAGCAAGAAAAAAAAAAATCAAGAGAAATGAATAGGAAATAACGAATTATATTATCACAAGAACAGCATAAGAAAAAAATTTAACAAACATCCCTTTAGAATAGTAAGAATATATTAAAAGAACACCGGGAATGGAAAAATAAAAACAAACGATTCAAAAAAGTCAGGCAGATGTTTTCAGATTTTTTTATTTTATTTTTGGGCGGAAAAGTTAGTTTTTAATTAATAAAAAATGAACCACTGAAATAACTGGAATAAAAATTAGCCTATGTTCTTCTGTAGACTATAACCTATCTATGTGCTAAATTTCATTGAATTTCCTTCAGCCGTTCTGGCGTGATTGAACCCCATCATCCATCCATCCATCCAAACTTTTACATTTATAATAGTAGTATAGATACTATCGCACTTCGAGATCAATCATTTGCAGGTGAATTGTTTTTTACTCAGTTAGATTTGCATAACGTTTGTTTTAACTACAGATGTGAAGCATTTTCAGATCGTTATCAGAATTCCAGATCTTATCTAAATACTCGGGGAACATCAAAACCCGTAATCAACCCCCTCTTACACACTTCAAGATGTTAAATTCAAAAGAATTAAGCAATTTGCCAGTTTAGGGGATACTTCTTGAATAATTTTACTTCTCACCCGTCCACAAAGATATAACTTTTGCTTATATCTTTGAGGACATTCCTCATAGTACATAAAAACAGGTATAAATTTATAGACAATAATAAAGTTTAAAATTTTATAACAGCTAAAATGTTCAGCCTTATATCACTTCAAACTTGACTAAAAATACTACTTAAGTATTAATATCTTATAAAAACAACTAAACGCAATTTCTATTTATTGTAACGAAAACTTTATCCTAAACGAATGAAAAAAGTTAAATGGAAATGTTTTTTTTAATTACCAAAAATATCATCGTTTGAAACATAATATTTATGGTATTTAAAAGGAAACATAATAATTTATAACTATAATTAGAATTATTTATATACTTATTTAGCAATAAAAAAACCTTACGACAAATTGAGCTTATTTATTTATGTAATATATTAATTGTTGCAACTTAAATTATTACATAATTCCATCTTTATAGTTACATTAATTAGCAAAATAGTGGAAATTTATTAAAGGAAAATTAACTGAGCAACTATAATTGACTTTTCTTGAAATTATTGAGTGAGATTCTCCTCGGAAAGAGAAAATGTCCATTATTATACAATTAAGTGAAAGAAAATATTTTCCTGTCTTGAAAAAACATTATTAGATGCGATAAGTGTTATTTTAATCAATATACTCCAAAGCACTTCTCGAAGTTAATTAACAATTTGTTAAAACAACGTTTCCTCTTTTATCGAATCAGTAAATGTAAAGAGAGAGCAAACAATGAAGGAGAACTAGATTAAATTTACACTAATTATGGATTCATTAAATAACTTCTATTAAGAGATCATTTTTCAATTGAAAGTTTAGCTCTTACTCTCAAAAATATACTTGTGTAACGTTTCATAATTAAAGAAAACGGTTGTGTTACAAAATTGTTAGTATATTTAAAATATTTTTACAAGTTAAGACATTGTTAAAAAGTAATTTCATTTATTTTCATGGGAATTACGCTAATGTATACTCAGTAAAAAATGAGAGAATTAATATATTTCTCAGTTATTATGAAATATATAAATAATGTATATAATGGATATTATCTAATTTTAAATAATTACATCGTGTCTAGAAATTTTCAATATATTTTTAGTAAATCAGCTGAATTATTTTAGATTACATTTTATTGCACATGGCGTACAATGCTCTATCTAGATGAACTTTAACAAAAGGCTTACACAAATAATCAGAACAATAAATATAAATGTATATACCAAAAAAGAAAAAATTGAATATTATCTGCAGACAATCATTAGTATTTTAAATAATCTTAGCTGGCAGTGATCACCACGCCACTTCCTCATACATTATTTAGTATAGGTTTAAGTATTACATCCCCAGCATAAAATAGCTGACTACAGTTACCTTACACGACAAAAAGGAACGATAATTATAAAATATAGATTTTTTGAGAGAATATAATATTTTTACTGACTGTATCACAAGAATATAAATTTTTGAAGTTCTTTTACGTGCATTATGTCTAATATTGTTTTGACAAAAAAAAACAATATTAGACATAATGTCACTGATCTGATTCATTTCAATTGAGCTATTGCTTTTATATTCGTACAAAAATACTTTATTAACGGCCCTCCATTTGTTAAATTTGATTCAGAATTTGATAAGTATCTATTTTTTACATTCGAAACCAGCATATTAAAT
This sequence comes from Argiope argentata, assembly GCA_026289955.1. NCBI lineage: Eukaryota > Metazoa > Arthropoda > Arachnida > Araneae > Araneidae > Argiope > Argiope argentata. Next base: position 1,577,497 of record JAOUZG010000635.1, on the reverse strand, counting down.
TTTATTTATCTAGCACTTTAAGTTTTCTAACTATTGAGTGAGTTCAACAGACCATGAAAGATAGACAAATTTTCTGTAAATGAATTTCGTTCAGTATTTGACAGACATTTGGAAATACCACACTTCATACTTCTAGCTAAACGCGTTTTTGAATACTCGTATTCACAGACAGAAAGATATATTATCAAAAATGGGATTTCCGAATTCATGGAGGTCTGAAAGGTATAAATTCAGGATGAAAATACTTTTATCTAGTTATATTGTTGTTACCTATGACACTTTTCAAACCCGTTAACAGGCCTGTCAGTGATTTGAGCCGATTGAGCGTCTCTTGTTTTACAGTAGCGCCAACTAGTGCCAAGAGTATAACTTAGTTAAAAACACGCCATGACTCTTTTCGCGGGGTGAACTTCTTTCATGCATTACATTCTTTCATCCACAGATCGAAAATTATATCTGGAGCAGAGAACGATCAACTCTGATCCAGGTTTTCCAGTGATATTCCTCTAGACATGGAGAACTTTGTGACCATAGCAGATTTAACGTTCGCCACGTGTTATTAAGGAAAAAAAATCCTAAACTTTTCAAAATTGAAGCCCACTTTTTAGAAAACGAATTTGGCACGAACCCATCCATTTTCTAGCAATGATATTATATTACAAAGGATATCCAGCGTACTACAAGAAAGAAATTTTTTAGCCGAAAGGAAAATTTTTTGGTATAAAAAATATTAATATTAAGGAAAAAAAAGTTAGCAAAAACAGTTAAAGCTAGGTAACTTAATTGATATCTTATCTTTACATAAAATCGGATAATGTATATGAAATTATCCGAAACAGATTCATCCACACATATGCTAGTTTTTCTTCAAGGCTATCCGAATGCAATATTGAAAATTTGAAAACATGGATGGGTAAAGATTTGGTTCCAAAAATACAGTTTTTGAAATCAAATTCTGTCAAAAGATTCTTCATCAGTTGTTATGTACTTTTGCTTTCAGTCAATCATGATAATTCATAAATGTTATCCCTTTAAATAAATGAAATTTGATTTATGATCTTGAACATTTGTAGTTCTACAGGGTGTTTATTATTGTTGGGGTTTCCGTATCTCATAATTTTCGAATTGAAAAATATTACGCAAAAACTGATTACGTATTCGTAAATAACAACTCAAAGAATTTTACGTGGCAACAATGCAATCTTAGCGCATTTGCAGTCTGGGAAATTATGGCGTCATAAATTAAAATGGCGACCGTGCAAGAAAAAGAAATGTGTGTATTGCGGTTTTCCGAAAAAAAATCAGTCAGAACTACTCAACGTCGCTTCAGGATCACGTACAATAAAAGATCCTCCTTCGGATTATTCTATCCGACACTGGTTAACACAATTTCAGGAAACAGGTACGTTCTACTTCGAAAGGGAGCGGGAAGACCGAGCACTTCGGAGGAAAATGTTGATCGCATTCAAGAAACGTTTACTCGTAGTCCATAAAAATTAACGAGGCAATCAGCTGTGCAGTTACATATGCCGCATAACACGATGTGGAACGTTCTCCATGCCTTTATCTGAATGAATACAAATTGCAAATTGTGCAAGCTTTAACATAAGCTTTTTGTTCACTTTAATGTCATTAATTAAAAATTTTGAGTTGTAATTTACGAATACGTAGTCGGTTTTCGCTTAATATTTTTTATTCGAAAGTTTTGAGGTATGGAATCCCCGACAATAATTAATGAACACCCTATTTATTATATTTTAGTTTCAATACGCTGGAAAAAATATTAGAGAACAAATACATTTTCTATTTTCTATTAAAGGGGTATTTACCATATTGCGACTGTTAATAATCCAAAATTAATTAGCAGAGATTATTTTCCGTTAGATTCAATAAAGTTACTAGATTTATACTAAAGGCCACAAGCTAAATTTAGTAAAATCTCTATATTTATGCCGAAGAACAATGTTTTATAGCTAGCGCTCACCAACGTCTTTCTACTCTTCATTACCACTTTCACTGGTTTATCATGTTACTACCGTACTGTTTCATCAAGACTCTAAACATTTATATCATTTTTGTAAATTGTGAAAGAATTTATACAGAGTCAATGTCTCATTGTGACTTCCCAAAACTTAATGACGATTTATTGACCAATTGACCGCTTCAGCAGAAACTGACTAATCACTCACTTTTCAAAAAATCCTGTACTGAAACAGTATTACTAAATTGTCTTTAATCGCGTAAAATAATCAAGAATGAGAAATAGAAATACAGTTCATAATATTCCCTATTAAATTTATAATTTAAATCTGTTACGGAATCATACAGATAATATAATTATATTTGATAGCTCTATATTTTAGTTACAATATTTTATGATATTGTTTATTAATCAGGATATCTATGAATATTAGTGAAGTATACAATATCTTGCGCCAAGAATGTTCAAAATAAATGGATGAAATGAAAAAATAAAAAAAGATAAACTAGATCAATTATGAAAATTATGTTTTAAAAAAGAATTTTTTGTTTTATACCGTTAATTCAGTTAAGATATTTGTGTTTTAGAATATTGTGAGGTTTCAATTTTTAATAATAAGGAAGTATAGATGATACTTAATATCCGACTAAAAAAAGCTCGATTCGATTTATTATTTACTATCACATGGTAAGTTTATTATTTTCATGTTATTTATAGAAAAAGACATCTATCTTTGTTTTATAATTATTCAGTTTTTAATTATTTCTTAGCACAGATTTCATATCTTTGCGAAGAAGAGATTTTTTTTTTCAGAAGACAGAAAAAAAATGTATAAGATTTCCTCTAATAGATCTATTCCGTTAATAATAGTTATTAACATCTTTAAAAAATTAAACAAGAAAGAATTTGTTTCATCTTTTGTAAAACATACAATTAATTTATTTACTGAACAACTACAATTTTCCTAGAGCACATTCATACCCAAATTCTCTTATTTTTAAACACAATCCTTTTTTCAGAGAACACCAAATTCATAAAAAATATCACTTTGAAGACTTTTTAATTCATATAACAATAAATGCTTTCAATATTTGATGCAACTCACTTAAATAATCAATTTTGTATAAACATTCCATAAGAACAAAGGATTTCTTCAAAACATTTTTCATAAAATAAATGGGAATTTATAAACAAGGACAAAAGGAATACAACATCTTTATGGGGTAGATTTGTTTCTGACCATTTTCCAGCGAATCACTTCTGTTAAAAAAATATTTTCTACAGTCCGAAAAATCAATTGTATAACTGAGACCCATTTAATGTTTTTTTATACTAGCGCGAACAAAAGTCATCGTCGTTTAAGAAAGCATGAAATAGTTTTGAGAATGAAGATATTAACTCTGAAAAACTTATCTCCCAAAAAATTTTCACAAACCGTTTTAAAAACGTATTCTCAGAAAAATTAGATTGTGCAGTTGGCTACTCTAAAGGGACACGTGTAAAAGCAAAAGGTTCAAGCATAGTGTCTAAAATAAGCTTATATTTAGCAAAATAACAGCATATTCGTCTCGAAGGGAAATAAGAAAATGACATTTTTTTTTCTGTTCAATCCAGATCCTTTTCCAAATTACTCCAAAATTTCAATCTGACCTAAAGAAATAAACTATAGCTATGGAGAATTCACTTTAACGCTCACTATGCAATCAAGTTGATTATACTATTTTAAAATTCACAAGAAAAATAATGAAATCAAAGGATGGTATCCAGTTATATTGGGTGGAGAAATCAGACACTACCCCTTCATGGACCAAAATTGATTCTTTATGCTCACCACATAGGTGAAAACCGGTAGTTTTTAAAAAATAGTTTCAAAATTAATCAATTCAATGTTTTTTTTTAATTTGTAAGTCTTTTTTAATTTGAATATTAGTTTTGTTATTTGAGGCTTAACCCATTGATACTCGGAGTCAGTTTTGTTATTTTAGTACATTTCTTTGGATTTTCTAAATACATTCTTTCAGAATTTTTATTTCCTTTGCATTTTACATTATTTTCATCAGATTTTAAAATTATTAATTGTTTTGGTTATCTAAGATTTCCGAGTTTCATTTTTATGTTGTATTTCTAATAACAATCTCATATTTCGGTAACTGCAAAATTATCCTTAATTGTACTTGGAAAACTATCCGTTTTTACGCATTTTTTTTATAATCGATTCACATTTAATTAATTTTAGTAACTCCGGGCATAAGAGTATTAATCAGTAACTCGATTTTTGTTCAGTGAATGGATTTATACGTCCTTCATGCAGATTTTAAGGAATAAAATGGTTCCGAATGTTGTTGTTTTTTTCAGAATCAGCCGGTGTACAGGAAAATTTAAATCGGGAAATGTTACTCGGAATTTTCAGAAAGCAGATTTCGATGATTCTCAACAAATCATTGCGATATTTAAAGATTATATATTTGAATTGAAAATAAATTTAAAAAGTGCTTATGAATTGAGTGTATTTAAAAAATATCTAAAAAAAAGTATTTTACATTTATTTTCACAGATGTAATACGTTATATTAAAAAAAATAGTATTAAGCAAAAAGCAATCTCCCATAAATATTTGATGAATAATAAATAATACCAGTATGTAATTACCTCAAGTATAATTGGATTAACTAATAACCTTATAAATTTACTATAAATGAGTTTATGTAGAATATAATATAAAATGGAGTACACAGAATTCCATTTTTATTTAGGAACTATTTTTAAAGCATTTTATATTCAAAATAGCTAGGTTATCAAAAACGAATAAAACTACTTATTCTGTGACAGTTGTTCTAAAACATATTTCAGCGCGTCCAAAGATTTCCATATAGTACAAAAATCAGTTTTTTGCATCTTTTTGTGCAAATAAATTTAAAATTGACATCCTGGAAAATGCAAAGAGCTTTTGTTGTGTAGTTTTTCACAGTTTATCCGGCGGAAAAAAGCAGAATCTCACACATCTTGAAGCAGAAATGGTGAGAAAATAAGTTTATTTCTTTTCTTCGACAGCAGAAAATATGAAAATCTTTTACTCCGGCTTTATTCCTGAGAAACAGTCAGGAATGCTGTCATTGTGTTTCTAAAATTGGAAATTACTTACCGACAGGAACGCTGGCTATTATTTTTATGTATAAAAAATAACGAATGTAGAGGATTTTTTTTATCTCTTTTAAGCGCATTTCCAAGATTATTGATTTTTTGACGATTTAAAAAAAGTTTAACGAATTATTTTAGGTAGAATAAAAGTATGGAACTTGCTCTTAGTGACATCATCACTTTCCAGCTTTTATATGATTGAAGTTCGATGAACCATCTCAGTTAGGCTTAGAATTTCACTTTTTTTCTTAAGTTATTAAAAACTATCATATATAAATTCATCATTTTTAAATAATTCGTCAATGCATTATGCTTTCATTTAGTTATAGAAGTTTTTGTATTCAAATCCTGAAAATCCTTCCCACCACATTTTTATACAATATAATTTTTTTTAGAAATCATTGATTTTTCGGAATACTTTTTGTTTGAATTAAACACTTATTAATGTATTATGTAAATGTCAATATATTATTTAAATGTACTGACATTAAATATATTATTCAAATGAATATATTATTAATGGATAATAGCTAATATATTAATTAAATGAAAGTTGCTGTCGGCCTTCATGGATTTATTAAAAATTTTAATTATTATTATTATTATTTTATATCCTTGTCACCGCTACAGAAAATAAATGTAATTTTTTTCTTATATACTTACTTATAAACTTTCATAACGTTTAATAAACATTCTGAATTTTAATGGTGCTGTATTTAGAATATAGCATGAAGATAAAATAATTTGAATAATGCGATACTATATAATATAAAGTGACATATTTCATGTGAACTTATTTAAATTCAATAACAAGTATGATTAGAAACTCTTTCGTTTTGAAAATTATACCGTCAACAAAACAAGAATAGAACGTCCTCTAGACTGCTTTATCTATGTTTGATTTTCTGATGAAGAATAAAGAAATAGTCAAGATCCCGACGAGATATTGCAATCAATATCAACAGTTTACTAATTCTTTATTCCCTATCAATTTACTTTTCATGTTATAAAATCAATTGAGAATAAATGTAAAGATGACTTTTTCTAGATACAAATATTTTCGTGATCGAAATAACTTGAGTGTTTATTAATCCAATCGGATAATTTGTTCCATGGCAATAAAGTCTATTTATAGCTAGCTGTGAAGAATTGGTCATCCTTTATAGACATCATAATTTTCGATTTCTTCATAATGTTTCATAAATTATCACTCTGTCATAATAAATTGCCAGTCTGGACTTGCCTTTTGGTTATTCTTGAAATAATGAGGTCCTAGGTATTAATACTTTTTTTGTATGATTTCTTGGATTATTATGAATAATACCGTTTTTCCACTGTATATTACTATTACCGTAGCAGTCATTTATCTCTTCATAAATTATTGTGCTTTGTAGACATAACTAAAAATACTTTCACATGTCTACATCATAAAAATAATATTTGGAATTCATATGAAAAACGTTTAATTAAAAATCATTGACAAATCACTGCATTTCAATAACTCACTGAATTAAATATTTAAAACTCTTCTATGTATGAATAATGTATTAATAGAAATAAAAGCCTGCTATTAATGATTATACACATAAAAGATACACTAATATATGGGTGAAATAGTTATGGATAAATAAATTGATTTTGTAAATTTAAATTTCACACGAATTAATTTACAGTAATGAAATTATTTTTTTATTGTGAACGTCTAGACATCATTATGAAATGTCTTTTGCCTAAGTCTGAGAATACAAAATAATACAAACACTTGAAGAGATCTGGTTAATCCACTCAGTAAGTAAGCTCATAAAATCAGAAATTCTCAGTAAAAATTGTCTTTCTTTTGTCGTTCCTGGTGCTTTTATGATCAGCAAGTTTTATGTATAATCAAGAATACAGGTGCGTGAAAAAGAATCATTTTTGCCGTATGTCCTATATTTTTTTTTAAATTTTTAAATGTACTAAATATTAAAGACAATATTTTCAGTTTGTCCATAGTGTAAATGGTTAATTCAAAATGGACTACAATTGCTTACTATATAGGAATATAATTAAATCAGAACAAGTATTTCTTAGTAAACTAGGCTCTTGAAATTTAAGCCAAAAATTCCTTTTCAACAGAGCTTATATAAGTATTTAAATATAAGTTATTTTCACAGTAAAATAATTCCAATTTTTACAGTGATAAGTTATAACTTAAAAAATAACGTACTTATATTTTAATAAAGGAAATGTTTTAGAAAATAGTCTTAAAACTACTAATCGTAATGATAGAAATAGATGAGAAAGTAGATTTTGTAAGTATCTTTCAGAGGAAACATTAAAATATTTTAATGGAAAAAACTATGTAAATATTAGAATATGCAGAACATGAATAAATAGTCTGAATAAATTACTAATGTTATTTTTGCTTATAAAACCAGATTTCCCTATAATTATTTTCAACTTCAAATAATATAAATATATCATTTATCATATAAAGAAATTGGTCTTATCTTATAATTGAAATTGCAATTATATATAAATCCGCCATGAATTGAAGTATTATAGAAAATATCGAACAATATTCAATTAACAATTCTAGATTTTTTTTCTTTAGTTGAAACATTTTTAGGTAATTAAGAAAATATATTTTAGAAACAATTTTTAAATTCCTTATGAAAATAGATTTAACTTTTAAATTATTTTGAAATTCTTATTTATTATATTTGATAGAAATTTGTTTTTGTTTAATAATTAAATAATAAATGGTATAACATAAAATGCTAATGAGGTTTAATTAAAATAAGATATTCTAGTAACAAATTTCCTCATAATAAAACACTTTTTTTCGGATCAGCAACAAAGAAATATCACAAAAGTGTTACACGTGCTAATAGGGCATTAATAACTGGAAATTAATGTTAAATAATCATTAACAAAGCTTTCACAATTATTATAAATGTATATGTCTACATTTATCTCAATTTTTTACGACTTGAGAACATTTCAGTTCATGTATTGAGGATATCATTTTGTCTAACTACTCGCCAAAAAAAGGAATGTTGCCCATTTATTCAGTTTTAGAGACAGAAAGTAGGAAATTCTTTTTAAAACCTTAGTATGATAGGGGATACTATTCAAAATGTTATAAATAAGACAAAAAAAGTTTTAAAGCTGTATAAAAATTTAAATTTTATAATTTCATTCTTTATTAACGCAGACATAATAAAAATTAGTCACTCTATTTAAATAAATTTACAAATGAAAACACATGTCTAAGTATCTCAATGACTTAAAAACATATTTATTTGAACCAGGATTAGAATTAACACATTTTATAGTATATATTGTGGTAAAAAACAAAAATTTGGAGAAAATTCCCTCTCTCCCACAAATATCATTTATCATATAGTAGCTTGTTTATGCCAGATATATTGGCTGAAGATTCTTATTCAACTTTTACATTGGCAAAAGTCAACATTCATTATGCACTTATGCTGAATATTTAAAAAGAATTCTTATTTTAAACCAAACTTAAACATAGCATATATACTGAAGAGCTGAAATATTAATAGAGTTATGATTATGCAAATAAAGGAGCTATGCAACCAATCAGCGTAGCATAATATACCCAGCAGCATCTATGCAAGACAATACGTGACGGATAAAAGATAAAACGGTTGGATCGGTTTTTGGATTTACAGTGACAGATTCTCAATATTTCAGTGATTTTGAATGAAGTGTTAAAGTCAGCTCCAGTTTTCGAGTGCGCAGTAAGTATCTAATATCCGGTAAGAGCAATATCTGGATGGCCAGAAAAAGACCTTGAAGAACGGCTCAATTAACAACAATTCTTCCTCAAACTTTTCGGGATTTTAATGCTTGGGGGCATCAAAAAGATCAATTTTTGAGTTGTTCAACAAACAATCTTTGGAGCCAAAAAGCCCATTCGAGTATCTATTTGGCTAAAATGTACAAAAATATACAACTTTCTCTTGACCACCAACACCACTTTGAACTGTTGATCTATGACAAGAAAACTGTTGCTTTGTCGGACCAATCTCATAAGAGCAAGAATTTTTATAGAACTTTCGATATATCACTTCAAAATTATTATAACAGCATATTTTAATGTAGACATCACCGGTTTCAACATACATTTTAAAAAGCAGTCACAAGACTGTCTATCACAAATAACAGAAGAATTCATTGGTGGAACCTCCAACAGACTCAGAATATTTCTAGTTTAATCCATTTAACTGGTCCAAAGATGATAGAATTTTGAAATAACTACATGATAGTATTTCGATTGGATATGGCATCACCGACAATGGCATGTAATGAAGGATGGTAAATAATGTAATCTAATGTGTAAGATGTCGAGGAGTGTGGCATTTGAAAGGATGTTTAATGAAACATCATATTTAGTGCCTAAGTCTACTACAAACTAATTAGTGCTCATTTTCTGAAAAGTGATACATTACCCTAGCATATATCGGTACCTAAGTATTATTCCGTAGATCCGTCGAAAAACGCGTCAAACGTGCCAAATTTCATTTTGGTGCCAAAATTCTTTAATGCTTTTGAATGCATGGCAAACTAACTTTGGCTCGTAAGCGCTCCATTGGCGACCATTTTTTAATTTGGCGAAAATTGTCTACGAGATAATATGCATGTGCCTCTATATCCCTAATTTATATTGATTTTTTTCAAACAATTATTGCATTGATTAATTATTTTAATTTTTATTAATAAGAAAAACAAAATTACTAATTCCATTTCCTTTGAAGAGTCCTTGCTCTTCAATTTCACAGAAAAAATATACTTTTAAAAAATTTATATTTCGATACTTTCATTTCTATTCCTTCATTTTCTAAAAATATAAATTAAATCTTGAATGCTGTGTAAACTCTGAATTTCCTGTTATTTCATAAAAATTAACCAGCTCTTTTATCTGATTAGATGAATACAACTCTAGTACTGAAGGTTTTCATTTGAAATTTTTCGTGTCGTATCTATAGAAGAGGAAAACAAGTTTTAATTAAATGCGACGTGTTCATTGATTTCTTTCTTTGACTGGCGACATGATATGTAAGCGCTGAAAACACACAATTTATTTGGGAATAAAGAGAGGGATTGGAGAATGTGAATTACATTCGAAACTTTCGATTTGTATTTCAGACATTATTGAAACAGGGGAGAAGCTTATTTTCTCGAATAACGCTACACCTGTAACAGCATTGAAACAAAAACAACAGATACAGTTTTCAAATAAGAAATTTCGATTACTTATAAATAGAATTTAATTTAGTACTCTTCAAAGCTTATAAATTGATTTTACTGTCTAAATTTTTTTGTATGTTAAAAGGCTTAATAGAGGCGTGAAAACTGTTCCTGCTGTTGATTAATGCAGAAGCGGTTTAAATTAAAAATGGCGAAATGTATTTCACTATATTTGTCACGTTTTTAAATTAAATTCATGTAACTGGCGTGTAATTTATTTTCGATTTCTCATAACTTAAAAATAAATAAGAAATTACTGTTATGAAAATAAAGTACTGAGAACAAATTTTATGAATCTATGATACTTTTTTAACCAAATGAATCCATTTAAATCTACATGAAATGAAAAGTATAAAAAATTTCCGAAACTGATTTTCATTCATTCCTTATTTTAATGTGAAAAAAAATTGTGCATGGAAAATTATATAGTTGATGGTTTGATATTTCATAATAGAACCCAGAAATTTTATAATTTGCAAGATACGGTATGTTTAGGTAATAATTCATTCTCCATAAAAGAACGGCATTTTATTTTCAAACACAGTAGAATTCAAAACGCTTTTATTATTATCAATATTACACTATTATAAACTAACTTGAGAACTATGAATTATTTACCCTAAAATTTCCTCTTAGAAAATGGTAAGATAAGTTTTTTGAACTGCAAAAATAAACAAAAAAAGTCAATGAACAGTAATATTTTATATTTCTCGCGTATTTTTTAGTAAATATGTCAACGACAAAGGTGGTCTTTTAAGGGTGATTAAAATCCTTGACGTTTTAGTGAACGGACCATCCTTGTTTTATACATCGAATACCTTTCCCTAAGCTGGTAACTGCTACCTTTTTGGCTTACCATCGTTCTCAATCCCATTTACTTTCCCTCTTTTCTTCCTCTAAACAAGCTAAAGGGCCATAAGGTGCTCTAAATCTATCCTGAACCTATACGTTTCCATCCTCTTATGGACACCAAACTCCAGATGTAAGATTCTTTTCAATGCTCAATGTTATTCTATTATCCTACATTTTATCACTTAACTAGTAGATTCCCCCGTTTAGGTGATTAGTTTCTTAGGGACCGAATGAAAGGATCATGACATCAAATGGTATCAGCGATCTTGTAGATGATTTTTTTTTTGCAGAGATTAGAATGGTAAATTGCAGAGGTAAGAAATAAAGTGTATAATTCGGGAATTCTAAAGGTCAGTGACTTTCTTCCACAGTAGGCCATGATATCAACGATTAATTCGATATGTTTCACATGAAAGACAGAAATCTTGCAATTTATGAGCAAAATTGAATTAAATTGTATTTTTTTCACTTTTTATTTCTTATTTAATTTTTATTTATAATATCAAAACATTTAAGTTATAAATAAAAATTACGTGTTGCAATTCGAGGGAAAAACTCAATTACAATGTGTATTATTAAAATGTTTATTATCAAAAAAGATCAAGCAAAAAATAAGCATATTTAAAAATTACATATTTTGAGCATTTCAATTACTATAGGCAATTTTAAAAGCTGTTATAAATCATGAGGAATAACATTTAAGGTTTTGATCCTTGAAACTGAGGAAAAAACTAATATAATGGTTAGAAGCTGTATTGTAAAATGAAAAATTCTATTTTTAAATGCATCTTTTTTTATATTTGTTTTAATACATACTTCTAATTTTTATGGTTGCATTAAGAAGTTTTAAAAATGAATTTGTTATATTGAGTTTTTAGGAAAATTTAATAATAAAATGAATTCATTAAACAGTATAAATAAACAAATAATTATCGCTGCCTCAGTTATGCATATATATATTTTAAATGACTCATCATATTATAGTTTTCTAATAATTAATAAATAATTTCAGGTGTATATATACAAAAAAATAATTTCAAGAAATTGTGTTTTACACAATGTGAGGAAAATACTGAAACTTTCTATTTTTAAAAATAAGAAAAGAGAGATATTTCTAAGTAAATTGTTATTATTATAAATTGCATTATTTGAGCCATGATCACTCGAAAGATATTTTGATTAAAATCACTCAACATGGGCTAACGGACACAAGTAAATAATATTCATCAGTAAGTTATTTACTTAATAATTACAATAATAAAGTTTCCAGCTACCATTCTAAGTAAAAAAAGGAACAGGTGATTTCTTTGAGAAAGCTGATTTATTGATTTGGGAAAAAATATTATCACTTTATTATTTTAGGGCATTTCAGTCCAAAAGATTAAAAAAAATAAACACATAAGTATTCACAAAGTTGAAAATGATTATTTTAGAGAAAACAAAGGTGTCTCCTCTAAAATAATATTTTTCTACGTGTAGATGTAAGGATTTTATAAAGCTGAATCTTAGAGACATGTACATTTCAAAACAATAGCAACAAAAACCTAAACACGCTTTATTTTATGTTTTATTCAAGAATGAAATAAATACTCGATTATTCGGATTCATCTAGCATATTATGTATCGTTGTTTAAAAACATTTCGATGAAATATAAAAAAAAAACCTTTAAACCATGCTATTACATGAAACATTATTGTCATTTGAAAGATATCCTATCTAATAAAGTATAAAGTAAAATTTAATATAATTTTGCTAACTTCAATTGAAAGGAACTATTATGGAAAATAATTATATTTTAGTTATTAAATAGTCCTTAAATTTAGTTATTATGCAAATTCTAATTTGTATTGGATAATGTTTAATTTTAGAGCTTTTTGAATTTAAAACGCTGTATTTCTTAAAACATATTTCTCCGAATTTAGAATTAAAGAATATAAGGAAAAATAATTGAATTCATGGATAAATAATTGAAGAAATAATTTCTTAAACTACAGTTTTAGAAATTTTTTTAGATCTCAGAGTTTCTAGAACAACACTTGTATTCTACAGAGCATAGAAGTTGAATGTTCATCTTCCTCTCTTTATATATTTGCTGATTTATCAATGCACTTTTTCCGAACACATATGTTTTACCCATTATCTTGAACGTTTCAGATCCTCATTTGCTTAAAATTCCCACTTCTTCTTTCAGTGAAACGGACGAGCTGTAGAATATGGTGAAGATAACTATATTGAAAATATAGTCAAGCATTCTCACGCATTGCCAGCATAACTCATTTATTCCTTTACCATATGTGAAAGACATCATCATACATCATACTACAGCGTACGGAAGTTGAATACCCTACTGAAATGTATATTGCAAATATCCAAATATTTTATCTTTAAAAACTTATAAATAAGAGTTTCCGAAGTTCTTTGTGTAGATAAATAGCTCTCTAGAATAGATACTTATATATTTTACCCGCTTTCAATATAAAAAGAAATGCAAAAAATTTTAGATAGTGTTTGGATACATACGTTTTAATGAATTATTCTTCATTTTTGCTTGCCTTTTTAGGAAACTTGGATTTCAAAAGGCAATGAAGAATAAAAATGAATTAAGAAAATTTTTATTCATCTCGTTTCATAACCTTTTTTGACCTTGAACATTTTTTTTTGCCAAATATATCAATATTGATCTCATTCAAATTTTAATTACATTTTATTACATAATACTGTTAGTACACTTAAAATATCGTAACAGCTGCCTGTCAAAATAGTAATATGTAAATTTGCAAATTTTTAAATAATCGTTATTCTCTAGTTTAATTTATGTGTCAGATAAAATATCTATAAAAATACGTTCATAAAATTCTTTAAAAAATCATAATCATGACATATATATTAATAAAAAACAAACATTTCAAGTGAGCCAATGATAGATGAAAATATATTTACAAGTATATATGAGGACAAAAATAAAATTTTAAAATGTAAATAGAAGTCCAATTTATTCCGAAAGTAAAGATGAGATATCATTTGTTTTGTTAAAATTTATTTATGCATCATTTATGTGTTTTTAAGTAAAACTCTTCCTAAAGATTTTCCGCTTACAACTAATTACTTGGTTAAAGCATTGCCCAGAATTAAAACATTTTTTTAAGAAAAAAAAGTAGTTTTTTGTAGTATATAATGTACAAAATCTTTTACTATTTGAATTGTTTTAAATTAAAACCAAAATATTAATAGAAACTGAGAATTTTAAAACCCCCCAAAAAGATAATTTTCTTCTTTGATTATTTTTACTTGCAAGGGAACACCGGTTCACAAACGCTGTAGCATGGGACATTTTCAAAGAATAATTGTAGAAAGTATTATAGTATCTACAGTATTATATTTTATAAAATGGTTAAATATTAATTCTTTCATTATTAATAAACATCAGATAAACAAGATCAAATGTTGTTTGTGAAAGAAATCGATAAAAATTTGTTTTTAAGTATCTTTAATTTTTCTAATTAGTTCAAGCAACAGTTTTTCGTGTGCATTCCTGTTTTTTAACAATAAAAGTATTTCCTTAGATCCCGAATCTTTCATGCTTTCCAAGATTTTATTTGGAAATTCAATTTAATATTACTTTTAAGTATCTTTAAATAACTATTTAAAATCTAAAAAAAACATTATCTAAATGCATTTATTGCAGTAAAGAAACTATGTTTTAAACAATAGTACAATTGTTTTAAGTTCATAAAACTTAAAAGTCTGGCTTACATCTAATAAATTGAATAATTTTTGTGCTTTAAAACCTTAGAAAAGAGATAAAAGATACTATAAAATAAATGAGCAACATAATTCGGTCTTGTTTCTGGTAGATGTGAAAAGTACTTATATTCACAATGCATTTTGGCCAGTGATATACGATTCGGTACAGAAGAGTAAAATAAACTATATGTTGACAGTAGAGCAGAAAAGAATCTCACATAATACAATAATATCAAAAGATTTTCTGTTTAGCAGAAATTTAAATTCATCCTCATACTACAGAATGCCTAGCTTGACAGAGGAAAAGATTGATGAGCATACAATATACGAGAATGCGAAATGCCCTCCATCCAATGACTAATACAAAATTCTGTCTTTTAACTTTATTTATTTATTTTCATAGAGATATTTTTAGTAGCAACAGGAAACCATTTAGATTAAAGTGGCAATTTAATGTCATGAGAATATTTTTCATAATGAAATCGATTTCTACCTGGCCGATGCCAATACGTCCAAAAGGGCAATATAAGCTAAATCATATGCAGAATATTAGAATAATCCGTCACTAATGACTTCCACTGATTCATCAGGAATGTTAGAATTTTTTTCAATAATTCTAGGATGCATAATTCAATGATCGCCAAGAAAATATTAAAAAAAGAAATATTAACATACTTAGCCAAAAAATATTAATAAAAATTGTAGCAAAAATACCATTTATCAATTGTTTTGAAAAAACTTAGAACAAAAAAACTGACATATAAAAACGAACTTTTTTCTTATGATGTTAATTGTGTTTCATTTTTGAAAAATAAATATACACTTAACTTTTGCATTAAATTTTGCTTGTTACTTGTCCCAAAACTATGAATATGTATAAATTTTATCGTAATAACTATATTTTTAATGTAGCAATGTTTTATTGAATTAATATTTTTAAGGCAATTTTTAAATTACTTTTTACAGAGTTTATACGAACTATAATATGAATCATTAAAAGCAAATTCTAATAGTATATTTTTTTTAAAAAAAAGAAAATATGTTTTTAAATTCTTAATGTGAATTTTACTACCAAGCATTACTTTTAATATTTCTTTTAATTTAGATTTAGAAATTGCTGAATATTTATTAATATTTTAAATATCTATAATATATTTAAAAATGATATTGAGTGTTCTTTAATTTAGAATTTAAAGACATGGAAATGTATTCAATATATTTTTATTTTGATTAATAAATAATTTATTAAGTGATTTTATTTTTCATAATGAAATTTATATAATTGATGGTTGCTAATAAGATTTTGCATCGTATTTTCCATTAATTTTTTACTAAAAAGATAAAAAACTTTGAAGTGCATTTATATGATTCCGCTTTGCTACCTCATTACAATTAATACCGCAATGAAATTTAAATTAATGGAAGAAAAAATGTATGTATATTAACAGTAAAAGTCATTTTTAGAAGCGAAAGCAGTTAAAATTCATTTGTCAGAAGAAATTTTTCTCCGTGTTTATAAATAATTCAATTTTAATGCTGAGTATTTATTCATAACTTTATCATTCATTTTAAAATTGCAAAAAAGAAAAAAATGAATGGTTTATTAATTTATTTTGTACGCTTTAGATATTTATTTCAAATGAAATTACCTTATTGGATTACAATAATTATTTTATCGATATAATATGAACAATCAATGAATGGACTAGTGTTTCTTTTTCTCATTAGGAAATTCTATATCGTTAAAAGCACATTTTCATGAAAATATCTGATTTTAGAATAGAAAAAAGAAGCTTCCTTTTTATGCAAAAAAATTAAGAAAATAAAAATATATTACATTGAGAAAAATATTATTATTACATGATGAAATTTTAGTTATTCACTAAAATAATTCTAAAAAGTTTAATAATATAATCGATTGAGGCGAAATAAATATTTTAAAACGTGTTAAGGAAAGTAAAATACTCAAATATTATTTCACTGTGTGAAACCAATACTTTAAGAAAATAAAACTTGGTTTATTACAAAAATAATTTTTTTTATTAATACCGATATTCATTTTTAATACCGAAAGTTTCTTAGTTCATTGCATTAAGATTTTATTTTTGCTTTAAATGTGGAGAAATCAGTAACTTCTGTCTAACTTATCTCTGGAAACATATCAAATAAATTTTCTCAATCCAATAAGAAAAGATATACTAGATATCAAGATAAAATATAGTTATCAGATTTTCGTTCAAAGTAAGTTTTATCTTACACTATATAAGCTGATAATTCGGGCGAAAAACTGATTTCGCTGAGAAGATATCTCAAGTTCTTTAGAAGTTTTTCGGCACCAAAAAAGAAAAAATAAAAGCTATTTTATCTCTCTCTTAATATATAAAATATTTTTGCAGTATCTGAACAATAGATTCTTTCTGGAACTAAATCTTTTATTCATGATTTAAGAAATCCATTCTTCATTACACAAAATTATGAAACTTATTTGATTTATTATCAAAATCAATTTTTGTATTACTTTCTAAGAAAATATTTGTTATAAATTATAATTTTTAACATATGAAGGGGTAAAATAATACTTCTTTTACGGCTAATTACTTTCGCAATTACTTTTGATACAGAAACTTGCCACCTTGTAAACGTTACAATAAAGATACCCATAGTAAGGTTTGGCCAGAAAAACGCATCTAGATCTGGATAACATCCAGAGAAATGCACATCCCTGACAGTCCCTTGACAGCTATGAATCATCAAACCTCATATCGGCATTGGTAAAGTCATCTTGATATTATCTGGACCCACACATTGTGCTGCACTGCAATATAAAAGCGAATCACTCATGATGGATAACATCCCTGCATAATGACACCATTTACAAAACAGTAATATTCATCTTCTCTGATTTTCGAATGTATATAGATATTTTGATTAACAATAACGTTACTGGAAGAAGTTTTCGTAATCTCGTAATTGATAAAATGGACTCTTAATATCGATCTGGTATGATTTCTCAGTCAATCAATGGCTCTTTAGGAAACTTTTTTTTTCTCGTCGTTGAAATTTTGCTCCAGATGCGTACAAAATATACCAACAGATCGTCAGAGATAGCTTTCTTCATATAGTTGCCTTTATTTTTTTATATTATAAATTGGTTTAGGAAAATTGTAATCTATTGCATGCTTTGATGTTCGACAAAAAAGATGAAGTGGTTTAAAATATAATATTCAACGGCTAATTTCTGTGGTTCTTTTAAATCAGATTTTAACAAGCATTAATTACCTAATAATGCTCAAAAGAAAATTTTGACAAAAAAAAAATTTAAATTAAAAATTCATATCTCGAAATATAATTTGGGAATTAAAAAAGCTTTTGGTAATTAAAAAAATTATACAATATTTTATATTTGGTGATTCAGTTTAAAATTAAATCCTGCATATGTCGATGCATCATTTCAATAAGAATATGTGATGCAATTTTCTCCAATACCATGTATGAAAGCGTGTTCATATTTTAATAGAAAATTTGTTGTTTATAAACCGAAGCAAAAGAGACCTCGATGTGTTTTTTAAACACAATTTTTAGTATTCAGATTTTTTTTAAATAAGCAGTAAACAACTGGCGAAATAACATAGAGGGACAAAGATAATAGAGAACAAAGGCCAGGAGAGAATAAAGACCTTTTTTATTAAAATAAGCCCGCATAATATAAATTTACATTTTTGATTAAATAAATGTTGGAGATTAATCTTTCTGCTTAATTATATTAAGGACAATATTTGCAATATTATACAGCACAATTTTACAGAAGCAGCTATTGATAATTACTTTTAATAAATAAATTTAGTTATGACAAAGGATGCTTTCATAGTTTTATTTTTCAGTAATAGTTCTTTTAAATTGCCTAAGATTTATTAAAAGTGATATGTCCATGGTTTTTAAAAATATTTTTTAATTTATAAATTTTTAGAATAAAAGTTGAAACTATAATTTAAAATGTGTTTGTTAATGAGATACAAACATAATTATTCAGGAGAAAGCAATAAGATGCGAACTATTGATAAGATATTATAAAGATCAACATTTATTTTAATGCTACAACAATCATAACAACTGATTTTTATATAATGTTTTATTCGAAACTCTTTTATACTAAAAATAAAGTTGCAGACGGTAGGAGTCTTTGTGTATATTTCGAATATAATACCTTATATAAAGAGAATTTCTCCCCTTCAAAATAGTATGAAGGGTGACTCAAACTGAATAAGCCGTATTGAAGGTATGAAATTGTTTCAACTTATACTTGTATTATTTGTGTCATAAGGAAATTGAATTAAGATTTCATTTAAAAACATTTATTATTTCTCCTAATACTTTAATAAATTTCTCATAAAACTAAAAAACTATTTTACTGTTTATTAATATTATATATGATTACAATTATTTATAGTTGTGAATAAGAGTGAATATACCTATACAATATTAACTGTTTATCTATGGTAGAGTATAAATTTGCCCCAAATTTAGGATTTTTTCTGAATGCTTTTTAAATTGCTGTAGGCCATAAGTATTCAAACATTAATAGGTGGAACTGAATTGAATCTCTTCAATAAAAATAAAAATATACAGGATTATAAGAACAATTATTTAAAAAATATCGACATTTTCAAACACTATCCTCAAATATTTATAACAAATATTATACTAAAAATTATCTGATGAATCTGGTTTTTAAGTAGTATAAATTTGGATGATTATATTTATAAAAGAAACTAAGAATGTAATTACTTCAACTATTATTTTTAAAAAAATTCTTTTATTTTAAGTGATTGTAAGGAGTTTTTAGAATTAAATAGTCGTGACTTAAAAATTTACTCATATTCTATTAAAATAATTCAAGCTAAAGAAATTTATGTCAGAAAGAAGAGATTTTAGTCTCTTATTTTAGTTTAAATCAAACTATTGCTTTATATGGACTGCGAACTCTGCAAATGCATATTAAATGACATTCTTTATCAGGCGTTTATTTGCATAAACTAGGGTAAGAAGATTCTAGTCAGAATCAAATAGTATACTTTTGTGAAATAAACAGCAATTTCCCTCACCGTTTTTCCATTGAATATCCAACGAATTTAGTAAACATCAAGCCGTGTATAAAATTCTAAAATAAATATCAGAGCTTCCTCATGAACTTTATCGCAGTGATAACGAAAGCAGAGACGGCGAAAGTAAGAATATGATGTTTAATAGATGAAGGCTTACGAATTCTTGTAAAATTCTGTGACACATTTAAATTTTTTATTAGTTTTTAAGAAATGCTAACTTAATTTTGTTAATATTTTTTAAACATTTAACTTTAATCTCTAAAATTGTTTTGAAATGGTTTCAATTATCTCATTCTTTCATTTGTTCCGTCGAGAGTTATATATATATTAATATCCTAGATTAAATTTATTTTATTACATTATAAAAGTTCTTCCATTATTTCAGTCCTTACATTATTGCATAGAATTAAAAAATATTTTATAATCAGAAAAAAGTGAGGGGGAAAATTTATTATTGATTTATTTTTCGTATTGTTCAGGAAATATAGATAATGGAACAACATTGAATGATTGGTTGTATGGTTCCAATGGAATTGAAAAAAATATATAAGGATTTGAAATTTTAACAAAACATTACAAAACATTGAACATTAACAAAAAAAAATCGTGAATCTTTATGGTTTAGTCATAAAAATAAAACAAAAGTTTTAAATAAATGACCAATGATATGTAATTAAACATATACATAAAGAAATACAATCGCTAAGAAATTATAGAAATATTAATAATACTAATGCAAAGTAAATTTGAAAAATACGATATTCAAATTCGGAAAAGAAATAAATCATTTATTTACACATACATTGTACATAAAGCACAAGCATAAACAAAAAGTTGCTCACAAAAGTTTGAAGCAATTTTGAAAATTCTACATGTAAATAAAGATATTTAACCAAGAACTTATTTGCCTAGGTCCCGAATGGATAATAAACAAAAGCCTGTTTGTACTTTCCACTTCAAGTTTGCAGTTCTCTTGTACAAGAGCACTTAGCACAAAGAAAAAAATATCAGGTTAAGCCGAAACATTTCTTTACAGACTTTTCTTTTACCGGACTTTTCATTTACAAAGAACAAATGATTCAAACTTTTGAGGCTAGTATAGCATTCACCATTATATTTTGCAAAGAGCAAAGAGTTATTTATTTAAAAGAAAGACACTTTTTAACGAAAGAAGGTCATTATTTTACGATTTTTTTTACCTGGATATATTGTTAGATGTAACTACGGTTTTCTTTAGATGCCACGAGTTCATAAGAATGGAATTCTAGGGTAGAAATGTTTAGCTCTAATCCTTTCAAACGCACTGAAGTCGTATGTAAATCTCAACCTTTTAGATGGAAAGGATCTGTGTTAAAAAGATGACGCTTTTCGCTCATTTAAAACTTTTAGAATAATGCTAATAACTTCTAATTCCACTATAACTCATAGTCATAGATGTACTATGATTTTAGTAAATGTATTGCAGTTGAAAATCTAGAGAGTTCCTCTCCTGTATCTGATTTTTAATTGCAAAGAGTTTATTGTTGATACAGCTTTATCGGTCATGCACCTGTGATATCCATAACTGTTCGATTTTTCTCATATCTAAAGTTATCCCACATATGTGTAACTCGTAAAATTTATTTTGGAAATATGTTTGAAAATATTTCTCTCATATTGGGCTTCTTGTTCTAGATATGCAGACATGCTATTCGCTTTGTTACTATTTAAAATAACAAGTAATTTCATTCTTAATTCTATTTTGTAATTATTTGGCAAAACATTATTTCTAAAAAGAATTTATTTCAGTTAATTCTGATAAATATGAATATATTTTTATTTCTTCTTAAAATATACTACTTTTTCTTAGTTATTTATAATAGAATTTTGTTAAT
Source organism: Argiope argentata (assembly GCA_026289955.1). Lineage (NCBI taxonomy): Eukaryota > Metazoa > Arthropoda > Arachnida > Araneae > Araneidae > Argiope > Argiope argentata. The sequence goes on along the minus strand of JAOUZG010000635.1, from coordinate 1,555,547 downwards.
CATCTACGTATTTATATATAAGCAAATGCAGAAGTCGTATGCATATAAAAGAGAAACTGATGGGGACCAATCTACAGTGATGAAGAGACTGAGAAAGGAAATGAGCTACATTAGAAAAAGGACAATTATTTTCTCTCTATTCATTTGTTTATAAAATGAATGTGTTCTTCCTTATTTACATTTAAATTGAACTTACCCTACTATCACAGCAAAAAACAAAACCAATAAATAATTTACAAAGAATGTTGAACAGCAACGCAAATAAAGTTTTAATAAAATCACTTTTGTTTAATCAGTTATTGTTCAAGGAATGATTTCGGAAGATAATGACATTCCTACAGCCTAGAAAATATTCCACAAAAATTAATTATCAAATATAAGCGATCAGAAAATTAATTGTTCAGAACATAAGTAATACTACACTTTTATCTTGATGGCCGTAGAAACTTTAATTAGTTTATCAGAGTAGAAAAACAAACATTAGACTCGTGTAACTCGAAGCCCAATTATGCTTCATTAAATGAGTGTCACAAATTTTCCGGCATTATTTTTAATATGAATTAATTTGTTTGTGAAATGAAAAATCTAATTAAAGATAAGCACCAAGGTATTTGTAAAAAGATTCACTTCTTCAAATAGTTTAATTAAAGTATGCATGTGAGTGCACTGATCAGTGAAAGTAGGCTGAAACAAAATGAAAATTGAAGAAAAAAGACATTTGTGCATTAAAAAAAATTAATGGTTGAAAATCTTGATGATTTAATTTGCTGGGTTTTTTGCACGTAATTTATTATGATTAAGAAAGAAAAAATTTCCTTTTCTTTCTTTATGATAAAAGACCTTTTATAATGACTTCACTAAAATCAAATAATTTTTATGCTTTTAATTAGACAAGATATCAATCAACAGGCACATAAATTCCATAAAACCGTATTAATAAAAAGTACCATAAATTAAACATTTAATATGATGTTATTAAATTAGCAGTAAATTACAATGATATCGTATGGGTATTTCTGAGATTTTACTTGTGTAACATATGACTTTAATGTCAAAGACAATAGTATTGAATAAATTATTGACAAAAAAACTAATAATTTGTTTAGCGAACATTTTTCAATAACTAATGTAATAAAGGTATTCTTCTATAAGTAATACATGTATAATGGCACGCTGAAATTAAGTTTTGATCGAGAGATTTTTTAATGAATATTTCAGCTAAAAAGAATAAGATATCTTCTTGTTTATCAGGAAAAATAATCCTGAAATTAAAAAAAATAGATTTCAATGGCGCATGTATTATTTTCTTCTTCAAAAGTTTATCTTCATATTAAAATTTATTATTTAGCTACTTTTAGTTAGCAAATTCAAATTCACCTGATTGGATCAGTTTTAATTCCTACACATTGCCAATTTCAAACAATTCTTAAAGAATTATAGACAACTGAGATTTAAGTATTGAGATGTTAAAAGAAATCCGTTATCCTTTTATAGGCCTAACTCCGATACATTTGCAAATAAAAATGTTTAGTATTATGCCATCATAAATTGATGATGTAATACTAAAACATCAAAAGTTCGTTGATTTTTCATTTAATTTATGAAAAATGGGGTAATAAATATGCTTGCCCAGGATTGTTCAGAGGAAACTAAAAGAGGTTAGTATATTTAACACTGAGCGTTAAGGTAAAAAATAGCATATAATGTTCAATGGTAAATATTCTTACAATTTAATTTTAGGTAATTTCAAACAACTTTATGTAGTTTTTAGTTATAAATCATGGAATTATTTGGAATTCAAATTTAGTAGTGTCTTACATCAAAGTGTGAAGCTCATTTTTGCAGTTCTTAGGGTGGCTAGGCTGTTAGATTGCATAAAAATAAAACTGTTCTAATCTGATAATTAATGAAAATGTATAAAAAAATTATTATCGATGATAAACAGTTAGTTCGTTCTGAATATTTTGATTATTTATTTGAAAAAATTGCCGTCATATTTGTTCGTGTTCTGGTATAAAGATTCTCTGAGCAAGTATTTATATTTAAAATGTTCCACTTTGTCAGATAAGATTTTGAAAAGCACAAGCAAATATTTTTTTTTTGTTTTTCTGCATTACATAAACCAAGTTAAAAACCTTTTAAACTTTATAAAATCGTCAAATTCTTTTGTAAGAAATAGTGGAAACATTTTATAAACTTCAAATTATTATTGAAATAAATAAAGAGTAGTATTTATTTAAAAGCAAACTCTTAGAATTAAATGCTTTTATTTAAAAATAGCGGTAAAAAATAACATATGAAAATCTTACTTCTCTTAACATTTCCAGACTCAACTGAATTTAAGAAAGCAACATAAAAAATAAGAATACCTAAAAGAATACCTAAAATTTTATCCTTTCGAAAATGATTATTCAGTTCACAAAATATAACATAAATAAATAATGTTATCGATGGCACAAAATGTTTCTTTTCAACTAAGAATAATCTTTTTTTCAAATTTTGAAATTTTATGCTTTTTGTATTATATGATGATGATCTTAATCGACAAGATAGCATAATAAGTAAATAAATTCTATTCACTCGAAAAAGAAAACATTGTTTTTAAAAGCCTAATTGTCAGCTCAAGAATTTTTGGGTTGAGGTAAAAAATATGAGGAAACAAATCTGATGGTTTATTAAAAATAACGTCCTATAATATTAAATATTTTCTACATTTGAATTTTTAAGCTCAATTTTCAGAAAGAGTATACTGTAAAGTGACATTTGCTTGTCTAAGAAAAAGAAAGTATAATTTTAATATCCAATCAGTAACAATAATTTTATCATAATAATAATAGATACATCGATATTCGCGAAATCCAGATAAAGATTGAAATAAAGTTATTATTTTAAATTTTACTAAAATACGTAATGTTAATAGATATTTAATAATTACAGTTTGAATAATATTTTTGAAAATCGGTTCTTCATATTATATATAGTTCTTGTTATCACTTAAAAATTGTTTAAACTTGCAAGTAAGTAAGTAATTACTCTCTGCAAGTAATTACAAACAGCCAAAAGATACAAACACATGTACAAGCATACATCTACCTTATTAATATAAACAAAGGCGTTCTGAGTAGGTAGGTTTTTGTCCTACTTTAATTCTTTATAAAACCATACTTTTAAACTGTTTAAAAACTAGATTTACAAAGCTCAAATTATTTCCCCCTTCATTGGATTAACGTTTTTATTTTACTTATCTTTCTGCGTCTAATGTATTTGATTTTACTTTACGTTGAGAAATTTTTGCCCCTTTAATTCTCAAGAATTTTTAATATTAGTTTTAAAAAATTAAAAATTTCTAAAAATTTATTTTAATTGCTATTATTAAAATGTAAAATTCATTTCCATTTAACAAAAAATAAATTTAAGAGTAAATCATATAAATTGTTATTAATTTATTGAAAAATAACCTGTATATCTTATTCGAGTTAGCATTATTTCATACATGCTTGCATTTCCTAGAATATTGCTGTTATCAGCAAACTATATTGCTACTGATACTTATATAAATTGGTGAATACATTATATTTTACATATTTATTATTTTACTTATTACATATTATTTTTGCGTATCATCAATATTATTATATATTATTTGATTAATCCCATACAATGAAATTTTTTTAATTACATGGCATACAGTAATTTTTATATTTAAAAGAAAACTACTTCTTTAAATATATGCTAGGTCAAATAATAAAAATTATATTACTTCCTTAGTGAAAATAGAATATTTAAAATGATCAGAATTAAATCGGCAAAGTTGGAAATAAAAATGAAAAAATATTTTTAAAATAATCCTAATCGGTATTATCAAAAATAAACTTTTACGACTGTATACATTTTTTTTCCTTCTAAAAGAAACAACTTTCTAATTATGCATAAAACTTTGAATAAAAGCAATGAAAATGTTTACATTGCAGAAAAATAAAAATTTATATGAAAAAAAAAAGATTTTATTTGTTTCTATAATGTACAAGGTGTTTATAATTAAAGTTACTATTTCAAAAATTTATAATTTTAAGACTACTGGTCATAATAATTTGATATTTTCGATGAATCTTTAGACAAATGAATTTCGATTGGCGAAAGAGAAAAATAGATCCAAAATGTTGTGATAGATGGCCCTGTCTCAGGAATGACTAAATATGTATTAATTAAATATAAGAATATTGTTAGAAAAAAGAAACAATCACATCCAGGGGTTTACTAAAAATTCCGTTAGCGGTAAGATAATAATACTTGTTTATAACGACAAGGATAATGACAAAAAAAGACTTCATAGAACAAACACCTTACAGAGGGATGGTTAAGGAATAAGTTCTCGATATGTATACAATCTTCTTCCCCTATCAATTGGAAGCACAAGACAACATTCTCCACAATTCATTGTAGTATATCTGTACTGATACAATGGATGTATTGTGTGATGCTTATCTTTAAGCATGATAGATTCTCTATTCCTTTGCTATAAACACTATTCTACAGGTACCTCCAAAACCCGAAATCAAACTTGTTTAAGTAGGTGGAACATGGAGGCCACTTTGTTAGTAAATGTCGGCTTCTGATCATATCATCTCCGAAATGAGCATTAAGAGCTGCTTCAAAGGAGTAGCAATGTCCTGTGGAGCATGAATATTATGCGATCCACACAATGGCGCTGCTGAAGCGCTGGAATTACATGGTTCCGTAAAAGTGCTTCATATCGCTTGCCAATAACGGTGCGGATAACGGGATCCTCAGGTGTGAACTTCTCGAAGAAAAATGGACCGACGATAAATGCTGCCGCTGTTCCACACTACCCAGTGACTTTTCCTGACTGAAGAGGTAATGGAAGTTATCTGGGATGGATTCTCATTCAGCCATATCCATCAATTTTGAGTATTTACAAATGAAAGCGGATTTCATCTGACCACTGAATGGTCCATGGGTATCCGATGTCCACTTTCATCCGAGCAAGAAATCGCAGTTCAAAAGATTCACGTGTTTCCAAATTAACAGGTAACAGTTGCTGCACATGAGTTACAGATAACAACGCAAAACTTTCTGTAGGACTATACGCCGTCTGCTAATAGGTATATCCAGCATCCAGCCAGCTTCCCATGTATTGCTTATTTCAGTGTTAAAGTCAGTATTCCCCTTGTAATACTGTAGCCCCATCTTTTTCTTCCACATCTGAAAATGTGTTTCGTCCTCTACCCCATTTTGTGCCAAATGAACTGGTCTCTTCGCATTTGGAAATCATTTTTCGCAGAAAGTTTTTGGTTATAGAAATAAGCTTTTTTGAATCTTTAATCCACAATTTCCAGATAGTTTTAAGTCCATTGTTATCGTTCTTAAAAAGAAAAGAAGCTTCAAGAACAGAGTGTAATCGTTCATAGTTATGATGAAGCTTTCAGGCAAAGAGCTGGTGGTTTGCATTTTTATAGTAGCTGTGTCAGTGGTGTGAATATTACGTACAAGTAATTCGCGTATCTCCTGCCTATGTAAACCTTGCATAATTGATTAGCTTTCATCTATCGGCACAATTTGGAACTACTTTTTTTTCTTCGCCAAACAAAATTCTATTGTTTCCCGGTTTTGGGCTAAAATATCAAGTCATTCTGCACAGTAGTTTTAAAATTAATGATTTCAGAAATCGTAACGTTAAATATATACATGATAATTAAAATTAACAATTTATTATTTTTTTTTTTTTTTTGCTAACTTCAAACTTTCCTTCCTTTGATCATTGTAACTGAAACTGTGTTCAAGTTGCGCCTTCTTTAAAAAGAACTAATGGCTATTATTCTTATTGAAATGCTGTAAACGACTCCATATTTCCAATCCCATAACATTCTTGATAGATTTTATTAGAAGTTTTAATCTTGTTTGCAATCTTTTTCCAAGAAAAAACAGAAACTCTGAAAATCCCATAAAGCAATTTCCTAAAATGCCTCTAGGTATTAAGAAACGTATTTTAAAAGGCAGTTGAGGAATCAAATTCCTAGAAAGAAAATCAGAAGTCTATCTGATAAGATTTATTCATTTCTTTTTCTATTTCTTTCAAAGTATTTTTCTTCCATAAAGAAGAGTCAATAGAATATATTTTTAAAAATCTTATTTTATAGGGAATAAAAATTTCCAGGAAATTCTTCGTTTCTTTGAATATATCTATCCAATTTGTTCTTCTTAAATAAACTTTCAGAATACGTTTAAAATTCAAAAATATAATTATAAATATTAGATATTTATAAAAATATATAAGTTATTTAGAAATTTGCTTTTCTTCAAAGAAGAATCTGCATTTAAATGTGTTAAATATTAAAATACATTTTAATGATGTTAAGATATTTTTAAGTCTATTTTAGTACACACACACACACACACAAACTAGGAGATATACAAGGAATTCCAAGAATGGTTTTATTTATTTATTTTATCAACCTTGAAAGTATTATATTTTCACTACTTATGTATCTTCCATTCATATATCTCTCTCACCAACCCAAATAATTGTATCACTGTTTATAATAAATATTACATACCTCTTTCTATAACATCATTTCATGAAATACATAAAATCAGCAAAATATTGCATGTCTTTAGTCTTTTTGACACAAATGAATGCAGTTTTCCTGGTTGTTACATTTCTCTAACAAAGATCAAAATATATCCAATATAGACGATATTTAATTTTACCAACAAATGCGAATGTATTGAAATATTTGAATTATTGAAAAAATTCTTATATGAAAATTATATATGATAAAGAGATGTACCAGCTTTCAACTAATTTTAGAGTAAAATCAACAAAATACCAACAATTCAACTCATGAAATATACAAAAAAAATGTAAAAGTAATCTAATAAAAAACCGTCAAGTTTTCTATTTAATATTTGACACTATTTTATATAACCATGATTGTGACTTCTAATTTGTAATATATTAACTTATTAACATTATATATATGTTATATATATAATGCTTTGTTTAATTGATAGAACTGATAGATCTTTGTAGCTCAAACTATCAGCAGCAAAGCCATTTAAATTTGTACATCTATTGCCGACTTGAGAAAAAAAAGTGCATGAAACAAAAAGTTCTATAAATTGGTGATGGGAGGAATTTGGTGTTTTTGATTTCAATAAATAGTTTTGACTATAATAAATAGATAAATGTATAAAAATGATTTATTTTTCAAATATGCTTTATACGAAAAGATAATTTCTGCAAATGGATACAAATTGAAAAGAGGATATTCCATTTGACTGATTTTTTTTGTTCTCTTGATTTTATTCAACAGTTCTCTTGATTTTATTCAATCCATTTTCTGTCTTTTTTCAATATGGTATCCATTTCCTTTGACTATTGCATTCTGGACATCGTATTCTCTACAGATGAATGCAACATTTCAGGAGGCATATTCATAACAGTCCACATTATGTTTCACTGTATAAAACTGATAAGTTCAAGACTACACCAAGATAAACCTTCGATTTTAAATAATTTCAATGATAAAAACACACACACATGGGGTTAGATCCAAGGAGCAAAGGTGCTAAGCAACAACAAAACTGCGAGTGATGACTCTTTCTTCTGTAAAATGGTGGCGTAACAGTTGATGTACGGATGTACCAATAAGTGGTGGTGCATCATTCTGCATAAAGACTTTTTTATCTAAGCATTACCTTCAATGAAGTTGTGAGATAACGAAGCTACTCAGCATATCATGATATCTTTGAAAGTTTATTGAACAGATCTGCGGCCCTGATTTAGTTTCTAAAAAATATACGATGATAAAATCTACTGTAAAACCACACAAAACAGTTCTTGTGAATGGAGTGTGATTCCTTGAAATGCATGGTGTTGTTCAGATTCCCCAATTCTAGAATTCTTAGTGTTAACAGTCTTCTTCAAATAAAAATGAACCTCAACACACCAGAGAATTGTCCAAAGTCAAGCCTCTTCAACTTCCATTCTGGCAAGAAATTCATTGGCCGTGAAGAGTGGTTGCTATCTTGAATTAATTAAAATAAAAATGACCTTCCCATGTACTTCACGCTGTGCTAAAGAGAGAGGCATTTTACAAATCAACTTACATTTTAAATGATTTTAAATGCCCTGCATTTTTACAACTCAAAAGTACTGTCACTGGTGTCAACTACGCAAACATGATTTTGCATTTTGCAATTTTACCCCATTTTTAAACAAAATTTGAGCTGTCTTAAAGTGTAAAATGCAACATTTTCCCAATGGGTAATTTTTGGAGCTATTTTTTTCGCGGATTCCTTTTTCCCATGTCGTTAATAGTCTCCGTACAAAATTTTAAAACTTTGCGACTGATATGCACAGTCAAAAAAACATCCTATATTATATTTCATATATATATATATATATATATATATATATATATAT
>JAOUZG010000635.1:1523326-1546701 GCA_026289955.1 Argiope argentata | reverse complement strand
ACTGTATTATATTAACATTTGCGAAATCCTATAATATGTCACTTATTAGCCGATGATAAAAGAATGAAGTATGCAAAAAACCTAAAATTTGAAATTTTAATTATTCATATTTAATTTCAAATAATAGATAGAATAATTGATAGAATAGCAATATGCTCACTTTCATTTATGTTTTTCTTTTAGATATTATATTTAAAAGCTATTTTGTGTACTTAAAAAGAAAAAAAATCAAGACAGATTTTTTTGATAATTATTTTACTTTTAATTCATGTAAATCGAATATTTTTTACATACTTGTCGGCATTTTTGATTGATACAACAACTGTGTTCATTGAAACGGCTGTAACAAGATATTTTATAGATATTTTGGGATTATGGATGTGAGAATATTATTCTATTTCTCTGAAAGTGTTTTTTTAAAATTTATATTACGATTAATTTCTTCAAATTGTATAAATTCATCATTCTAGTCAATGTGGCTATATACTTTTTTTTTCCTTCTCAGCGCCTAAAATAATCCATTTTACATTATCAATCGAATTACAAACGATGAAAAATCAAATTAATGAAAAATATTTATTTTGACAATCAGTATATTTGACTAAAATTAAAATACAAATACAAACCAAACAATACGAAGAGGCACAAAATACTGACATTTTTTTAAAAAGAAAGTTAAGTAATTAGTTATATATTAATACGTATTTAAAAATCTCCACTTTTAATTCATCTTATGCGCGCTATTAAACAGCACATTTGAATTTCTTTAGAAATTTCAAATGTAATACGATTTTCAAGTGAGGAGCAAGAATAAATGAAAAATATATATATGCACTTGACAGAAGTTAAAAGTTAAATGTAAAACTGAATCTTCAGTTTGTATTTTTCTGACGATATAGTTAATGAACAATAGTCTTATTTTTATATAAAATTAATTACTTTTCTGTTGCTTTAATTTAAGTTAATTAAGACAAATTTGCTTTAAATGGGCATGCAGGAAATATTTTTTACATAAATTAATTATGTTTACCGTAAATATCAGAAATTATATACTAAAACATACCTATATAAAAAAATACCCCTTATTAATTCATTTTTTTCTTACTACATGTCATGTTTTGCAATATTCGATTAATTTTGAAGCAGAATAGCCCCAGGGAAGAATAAAGTTACTCTAAATTAATTTGAATAAATAATTTATATTTACATTAATTATCTAATGACTCTTGTCGATTATTATGAAAATAGGATCAGCATTAGGAAACTAATCATTTCGTAAGCTTAGAAGCATTATTGAAAGGGGTACTTTTAAATACCTTCAGGATATAAAAGATTAAAAACTTAATTATACTTAATTGCATGCTTCCTCATTATATATACAGAAAATTTAAGTATTGAAATTGCTTTTCATTTATTCGAATTTCCTAAATTTTTTTTTGTAATATCCAAGGTTTCTTTCTTTTCTCGTGGCCTAATTTCTAAATCCATAAATGCTCAAGTAGCTATAATCAAATCATGCAGATACTATAAATGATTACAATTTTTTTTACCTTGTACTTGACTATGGAGAGTGAATGGGTTCAACTTTTATACAAAGGAAATTGTTAAATGTAAGTCCCTTTTTTAAATCGCAAAGCAGAAAACAATAATCTTCATTTAATGAACATATCTCAGTTGAACATTTAAATGAAAATATATAACTACTGTAAAGTTGTATTTCTAGATCAATAACCACTTTTGTTTTACCTGTATATGCAAGCTCAGAAATTTTAATTTGCAATGGATCTGAAGTAGAAAGAACTGACAAAATATTAAATTTGAAAGGTTGGACTTATTAATATTTTTATGTAATTAACTTCATATTGATATTTCATGTGTTACAGTACATTAAACTCTTCTATAATACACAACATTACAATACAGTTCCAGCATTTCTAACAACGACGATTTCAAAAAGTGCTGGTTACTGCTACAAAATTTAATTCCATGCATAATACATATGATAATAGATTAAATATTCATTTATTTAGGTTCAAAGTGAAATGACTAATTCAAACTAATACACTGCTTATCACAGAGAGACAATATAGGAATAGAAATGAAAGCAATTTATTTTTACAAATGGGATTATGAAATTCCTAAAACAAACCATTGAAATTCATTTAACTATTCATATAAATTGACTTTAATTAATCTTCGAAATTTTTTTTTTGTAAATATGAAATTATATAATAAAAAATAAATTCGCGATTTAAATTTATGTTTACATTTTAATGTTTTAATCATCTGAAAATAAACAAAAAGCATACGACTTAAAGTAAAAGTTTAGTTTTGTTACTATTTTATCTGAAAAAACTCATTTCGTGCTTGGGGAAAGTATTCCTAATCCCTTAATGAAGGACACGGATAAAACCACTCTATTGGGAACACTTACAAAGGAAAGAATTGTGCAATTCTCTGTGGGAGACCTCTGAAATGGCATGATACGAAGTGCTCATTTGCCATGTACCAAAGAAAGTTTCCGTAACTAAAACTGTTCCGTAAAAACTATTTTCATAAGACTTTTGTATGATCGATGTAAGCTTAAGTTATGCTGAATATTTTTGGAATAAATTTTATTGAAAAATCGTATATTCTAGAATTCACATAAAATAGATTTCTAAACGATCATAAACAAAAATATTCCAAGTGTTCTGATAGTTGCAGAAAGGAAAGTGTTGCGTTTTGGATTTAAAAAAATCTATAAAGAAAATTACTTTTAGATCATAAATTTTTAGAAAGCTTTGTTTTTATTTTGTAAATTTTTCAAATGCTTTGTTTTCAAGTTTAAAAAAGCTGTTGTTCCACAGATAAATAGTATTTTCTTATCTATTTGAAAGCCCAAAAGTACTATAACATCTCTTTAATAAACAAATTCTGGACTCCGTGATTCAATAACGTATTGAGAAAAATGCTTCAAATAGGGAAAAAAACATTGATTTTGAATAATTGAGTAAACGTGTTTAAAAGTTTTTTACTAAAATTTGGGTTTTTGAAAACAAATATTTATGGCTATAAATGTATGTAATGATAAAGCTTACGCAGTAAAATATAAAAATCAATCTAAATTTTCAAACAATAAACCTAGAGGCAAAACTCGGGCAATTTTATAAAATAATTGGTTTAGATATTAAAATTATTGAATAATTTTTTTTCAATGTTTTTGTTAAAAACTATTTTACTATCGATTCTCCAGCCTCAGGTTTAAGTAAATATACTGAAGTGACAAAATTCATGGGATGACTGTTAATATCGTGTCGGTCCTCCTTTTGCCCGGCGAAGTGCAACAACTCGACGTGTCATGGAGTCTACAAGTCGTTGGAAGTCCTCTGCAGGAATATTGAGCCATGCTGTCTGTATAGACGTCCATAATTGTAAAAGTGTGGATGGTGCAGGAGTTTGGGCACGAACGGACCTTTCGATGATGCCCCATAAATAATTGATGGGATTCATATCGGACAATCTAGGTGACCAGATCATGCGCTGGAATTGTCCGGAATGTTCTTCAAACCAATCGCGAACATTTCTGGCCCGGTGACAAGGCGAATTGTCATCCATAAAAATCCCATCGTTGTGTGGGTACGTGAAGGCCATGAATGGCTGCAAGTGATCTGCAAGCAGCTGAACATAACCATTTCCAGTCAATGATCGGTTCAGTTGCCCCAGAGGACCGAGTGCATGCCATGTAAAAACAGCCCACACCATTATGCAGCCACCACCAGCTTGAACAGTGCCTTGCTGACAGTTTGGGTCTATGGCTTCGTGGGGGTCTGCGCCACACTCGAACTCTACCATCAGCTCGTAACAACTGAAATCGTGACTCATCTGACCACGCTACGGTTTTCCACTGGTCTAGGGACCAGTCGATATACTCACGAGCCCAGCAGAGTCGCTGCAGGCGATGTCGTGCTGTCAGTAAAGGCACTCGAGTCGGTCTTCTGCTGTCATAGCCCAAGGAAGACCAATTTCGCCGCACAGTCCTATCGGACACGTCCCTCGTACGTCCCACATTGATTCCTGCAGTTATTTGACGAAGTGTTGCGTGTCTATTAACATTGAACATTTTACACTGACGGCGGCGGTCTCAGTCGTTAAGTACATTTGGTCGCCCACTGCGCTGTCCATGATGGGATAGGATGCCTGAAATTTCATACTCTCGGCACACTCTTGATACTGTGGATCTCGGAATGTTGAATTCACTAACGATATCCGCAATGGAATGACCCATGCGTCTAGTCCGATCTAACATTCCACGTTCAAAGTCTGTTAATTCTCGTCGTGCCGCCATAAATCACGAAAAACCTGTTCACATGAATAACTTGAACACAAATGAAAGCTCTGGAAAACGAACTGAGCATTTATACTTTTTCGCTGCGATATTACTGCCATCTGTATATTTGCATATTGCTATCCCATGACTTTTGTCACTTCAGTGTATATTGTTAAATTTACCACTCGGAATCAGACATACAACACAACTCTGCTTGGATTTTTAAAATTCGATCGGGAAAAAATATTTTCTTCCTTAAACAAAATATCTTAAAAATTTTTAAAAAATCTAAATGATTAACTGGGTTTTCAGAAATTTCGCCATTTGGCTAAACTTCGATATATATGTGCCAATTAGCTATACATCCATATATATGTGCCAATTAGCTATACATCCATATATATGTTACAATTTGCTAGGCATCGATATATATGCGCCAATTTGCTAGACATCGATATATATATATATATATATGCCAGTTTGCTAGACATCAATATATACGGGCCCATTTGCTAGACATCAATATATACGGGCCCATTTGCTAGACATCAATATATACATACCCATTTGCTAGACATCAATATATACATACCCATTTGCTAGACATCAATAGATATTATGTGTCTATTAGTTAACTTTTCAAATGTTTCTGAAATTTAGTATCTACATTTTGTGATGTTTTAATTTCCCTTATTTATTTACCTTGTAGTCTATGCAAATATTAAACCGAATCCTTCAGTTTTCTGCTTTGGAAATATATCACTGGATTAAATATTTAATTAAACAATAAAAACGATCAGAATTTGAAGGAAACAATATAATTATCTTTGTAATTCAAGCAAATCAGAAAATTAATGCTAAGCTTCCGAAAAAATTCACGATTTCCAAATTGGTCACATTAATATTTTAAAACTTTGAAATAGCATGAAATTCCTTTTCCTTCAAATTTTAAGGAAGTTAACCCAAAAATTAACGTAAAATTTAATTACATAAAATGCCAACTAATTTTTTAGGAAAATTGCTTCAAGATGCTCCACTCTATAAATAAAAACAAGATGTATATGCTCTCATTTCAAAGTGTATACTATAAATTAAAGATCTAACCATAGAACTCTAATTCACGAGTACATGAGCCAGACACATTTATCTCTGTATTTTCTAGAGATTTAGCTGTAAAAGTTTTCTAACTTTCTAGGCAATATTTATTTTGCTAAAAAAAGGAGAAAATAACATTTTATAACAATGTTTTTTACTTATAAGAAGCAATTTATTATAATTATACTATTTATATCATTATTTTTATATTTTTGCTATGGTAGAAAAATTAATGATATAAACATGTCTGTCTGTTATAAGGTAATTTGATATATGTCCATGAAAGTTTTAACTGTTTGTGAAAATTATACCCTTTACTGACAAAAGTGCATACTTTCAATTATTTTCCACTACACTTGGTTTTATAACTACAGATTTGCAAGTAAAAAAAGTTCAATTTGTAAAGATAAGTTATGACAATTTTGATACAAAAAGATTTTGTAACAAAAGCATATTTATTTTAGAATAAACTTTTTAATAGACACCAGAATTTATTATATTTGATTCATGAGATTCTAAAAAGCAATGGAATTTAATTAGCTATATCAATCAGCACGTAGACAATGAGTCAAGAATCTATGAGTCGCATGAGGAAATAAGTAATCTCCAGCTTATTGCAGTAGAATTAAGTGTTTCAGATTGGCTCGTAATATCTAGCGAATCTTCGATGATTATGAGAGCGTTAACTGCTCATAAATTGTAACATGACCTAATAAATAATCTGTTTTCTTGAAAGAAGAGATATTAAGATGTCATTTGAGAAAGCGTTATATGAAAAGAAACAACGTTATTTTACAAAAATCAGCGTTTTTTTCGCTTCTGGTTAACGTGATATATATTTGTATTAAATAATGTGAGTATTAGGAGTTTATGATATTAAGTATTTTTCAAGTAAAAATATTTTTTATTTATCGTTCTTGGAAAATATAATCATAAAATACTTAAAATAATAAAAATTGCATCGCTGAAACATTCTGTGTTCTAAGAACCAATTAAAAAATATGTATTCCATATACAATGAACGAAAGAGTTGATGATATATTTTTCTTTCTATCGATGTATAAAATTAAGTTGGAATTAAAAAAAAATGAAAAACTATTTTTAACGAAAAAGAAAGCATGTCATTGAGATTTTTAGAATATATTATGTTGTTGTTACTTATGGCACTTGCCTATGAGCAAGCCCCCCGCTGATACAGCAGCAAATTTAAGCCAAAAGGAGCACCTTTTGTTTTTGAAGTAGCACCAACTAGGACCAAGAATACGACTTAGCTACAAACTTAACACATTTGCTTGCGCAGCTTTTTTTTTTTCACAGGGGGCGCAGTTACACATCACAGATAGCACACAGAATAACAGCCATGCCCGAATCGGGACTCGAACCCGGGATTCTCAGAACACGGGGAAGACGTGCTACCTCTGTGCCGGGAAGCCCGCAGAATATATTATAAATTTAGAAATTTAGTTCAATAGTTAAGTCATTAAATGAGAAAAATTTATCATTTTTGCGGATTAAAAAGATAGAACAATGAAACTATTAGAGATAATGGTAGCATAGAATCGCATATTTAAGTAATACCACTAGATAAAACCAAATTTTTCATTTCAGAACATCAATGCGAAAACAAGAATTTTTTATTTCGAGAATGTTTTGCTTAACTTCAAGATTGTTTTTATTTAATTCTTATAAGATTGTTTTTTTATTTCTATTTATTCAGACAACATATGATGAACTTTTTTTAAATAATTTTTTGGCCCGAGCAGAATTTTGTTTAGAATCAAACCGGCCTCCATTCTTAGTATCAAAAATGTATCACATGACTTCAACAAATTCATTAGCTTCAGAATAAAAGTATGGAATTTTTGCATATTATGTGACTTATTTTAAGAATTTTTTGTTACATGTAATAAAATAATTTTAAGAAACCGATTAGTAAAAAAATAATTCTTCTAAAAGTAATTTACTTTTAAATTTTCCATTAATCAAATCTAGTTTGTTTTGAAGTTTTAAATTTTGAAAAATGGATCAATTATTGAAAAAAAACATTAAATTTCCAAAGAATGGCAACAGAAAGCTATTGTGGAGTATCTTACACTAGTGATATAAAAAGTTGGATTGATTGTACTTTTATTTTCGCGCATTTATTTTTCGAAATACTTGATAAACTTTATCTCACAAATAACAATCAATTTACCTTAGATATATTTATGACTGTGCAACAAAAGTTAATGGAAATATTTCATAATTTTTCTGATAAGTTTCTCTTACTGAAGTATATGCACTGTCGACGAACCTTTCTTCAAACATCTTCGATAAATCACTGTCCAGTGAGCATTTACACCGGGATCTTTTTCGAACATTTTTCCGAAAAGAAATAACTGTGATTAATGGTTAGGTGGAACTTTTGAGGTAACGGTCTATTATGGAAACTCAAGTTCAAAATGATATATCATGTTTCTGCATTTCTCTTTTGAAATGCATCTCAAAAAGAAAGAGTTATACAGAAGGATATTATCAGAAATTATTTAAATAATTTTGTAAGCGAAAAAGTTTTTAAAAAATTGTTTGTAAATCAATTTTGTTAAACGAAATTTATTCATGCTACTATGTTGGATTTTAACTGAAATAAGTTTAAAACATTGGATTATTTACGTTATGTAAGTGATCGATATCAGTAACTACACATTCAGCTTAATTTCTCCACTTTACCAATTTTTAGAAAATAAATATCTATAAAACAACAATTTTCAGGAAAAGTAACATCAATATTTATTATATTAAAGTGGAATTATCTTGAATTATTTAAATTTTTCCCGTTTTTTTAATTTTATTTATTTTTATTCCTTAAAATTGCTTGAAATTTTACTCATGAATATTAAATGCAATAAAATATTAATATGCAATAAAAAAATAATATACGTATATCGTTAGCAACACTATATTCAAAAGGAGAGTGTATATACTAACAGCTTACTACAAAATACTTGGAAATTATTTAAAATTATTCAAGGCTTTTGAAAACAATAAATAAGAAATTATATTTATTTTTACAGAAGATTAATTCTTAAGTCACGGTAACTAATAACTATATGTAATTTATAACATCATTTCATTTCATACATTTTTATAAGAATATCTCACAACGTAAGAATAAGCCATTTAAATTGCTTATTATATGAATGACACACTCCATAATAAGAAAATCGATTCACCAAGAAGAAATCCTTCGATTGCTTTGAAATTTCGTATGAATGAGTATTTTGACCAGATATGTAAATAACTTGATTTTGGTGTCCAATGAATGAATAGTTTGATCCCCAGTGCATCGGAACTGCACATCCTGCAGATGTATATAAAGGAGCAGTTCTTCAACGGTTGTTAAAACTTTCGGTTTGATTGCGATTTATATTACCTTTCAATAACTTAAAAAATGCGTCGCCGCAGAGTTCGTGCTCATTACGAGCAACTGTCAGAATTTGACGGGTGTCATATAATTGGATTAAAACAGGCCGGCTGGACAAGTCGGAGAATCGCTCGTCATTTGAGTCGAAGCGATGCAGCGATTCGAAGATGCTGGCAGGGATGTTTGGAAAATGGCAGAGTTTAGCGTCAGAATGGTAGCGTTTGACCTAGGCCCACAACAGATCGTGAGGACTGAGTGATTGTCCGATCAGCTATAACAGAACCTTTTTCATCTCTAACAACCATCAGACGTTCAACCCAAGCACCAGTGTCCATCATGATCATTCACAGACGGTTGAGACAGCGAAATCTACGCTCGCAACTACCGTTACGCCACCTGCCACTCACACTTACACCCTGCCGAGCCAGATTACAGTGGTGCATGGTGATCAGGTTGGAATGATGTCGACTGGGAACGTATAGTCTTTAGCGACGAATTCCGCTTCCAACTAGGTCCTGATGATAATCAAAGACGTGTTTGGAGACACCCAGAGCAGAGGAGCGATTCTTTTTTCAGTACTGCATGCCACACTGGCCTTCAACAAGGCATTATGGTCTGGACTGCCATTTTCTTTGATAGCAGGACGCTTTTGGTCGTCATTAAAGGTGCAGTTACTGCAAAGGGATACGTCGACGACATCCTTAGACCTGTTTTGGTACCGTTCTTTTTGAAGTACCCTCGACTGGTTTTTCAGCTAGACAATGCCACACCACATATGGCAAATGTTGCTATGAATTGTCTGCAAGCTTGTCAAACACTTCCTTGGCCTGTCAGATCCCCAAATCTTTATCCTATCGAGCATGTCTTGCATATGATGGGAAGGTGATTGCATCTGCCACAGTATGTTGATGACCTCGTACTACAATTGGAGTGAATTTGCCAGGAAATAACGCAGGAGACCATCCGGAAGATTTATCGGTCTATGCCACGTCGTGTAGTAGCTTGTATCTAGGCTAGTGGTGGGTGAACACCTTTTTGGATTTGTTACTGTAACTCTGAAATAAATAATTCATTTGTTCTCAGATTTTAATCATTTGCTATTTTGCACTTTGTCTTCCAATCCAATAATTTTCGTCTCAATCAGACAAATCCTTCTTGATGCGTGGACTTTCTTTTGTTATAGAGTGTAATTGAAATTTTATAAAATTATTTTTATGTAATTGAAATTTTATATTTCAGATAAGTGAATCAATAAATATAATCATTAAATAATTTAATATTTTCAAATGGTATTTTTTAAAGAATTCCCTTTCAAAAATAGAAATAAAAGCATGATTTTCCTCATTCTTAGAATAGCAGAATTAACTTTAGTAGTTTAAATTTCTAAGGCTGTGGGATAAAATTAAACGCGATGAAATTCCAGCAGAAATCATATTGTAAAATTCTCAAAGTATTAACCATTCCATTTATTTGGTAAATGGTGAAATGTTGCAATAAATTTCGGGTACTATTCTAAGAAGTATATGCTTTATATATTTATGAGTTCTTAGAACGTTAGTTAATTAAACTTAATTATCTGTTTTGAAATTATTTCAGCTATTTCCAAGAAACTTGTGAGCGAAAGAATGATTAGAATGAACTATTACAAAAATTTAAAGTTGTAGTAATATCTTAAGACTTAAGGAAACGCATAATACTTCAGAGAAACAGGCCAAAATATTTACATTTTATCAAATATCAGATTTTGAACTTTCATATGAACAATGCAGATTCTGCTAACAGCACCATTATTATTCATCATACATTGAAATAATTTTTTAATCATAAGCATTAGTAATACTGGATATTAATTTAGTTTCAATCATCCAACGAAGAGTTTCTATCACATTGAAATATTTCCACAAATTCTTCATTAAAATAATTTATGATAGTTCAAAATGTAATTGATATTTAAAAAGTATGGTATACCCAGGCAAATGAAATTATTGAAACAATAAAACTAATCCATAAAAACTGATAAAAAATAATGGAATAAGAATCTAAAATAACATCAAAGATTTGCCTTCAACTGTAACACTACTAATAACGAGAAAGATCATATATATCCTAAAATTTGTTAGACCTAAAAGTACTACAACATCCATTATAACTAATAAATATGAATCTGATTTTTCATCTTCCATTCATTTTAATTTGGATTTTTGGAGCCCAAAGCATTTCAATATCAAAAGCTACCAATTATTGAATAAATTGTTAGAAATAACATTAAAATTATTCTAAGCCCGTAAAACATACTGCATGAAAAAGGCATACTACATATGGAAACGGCAACAAGATACTAAGGTCATTGAAAAATTGTATTCAATACAATCGAAATGTTAGCTCAAATCAAAAATTTAAATTTGGTTGCAAAGGCTTGTGTATAAACTTGGCAATCGAGATTCTGATTTAATAAGATTTGTTTAAACACAAGTCGAATTTTTCAAATTTCTTTCATACTCATATATATAAATTGAGCCTAGTGACAGTTTGAAAGAATGCGGACAAGAAAATCCTATATATTTAATGAAACCAGGAAACAAAAATATTGCAGAAAAACAATGGCATAATGTATATAATAAAAAATGTATATAATGAAATAAACGAGATACTTAATTTTTTTAAAAAAAATATTTTGTAGGTTAAATACCTTTATCAAATGAAGAATATTTTTCTCATTAAAAAATTTTTCAATTTATCATATGTATCTCACGTGTATTCTAAAATGATCCTTACAATATTTTAGCATTTTAAAAACAAAATAATTCTAATTGACTTGGATTGCGTCACTGAAAAATTCAATTAATCGTGAATCAAATATTCC
Organism: Argiope argentata; assembly: GCA_026289955.1. Lineage (NCBI taxonomy): Eukaryota > Metazoa > Arthropoda > Arachnida > Araneae > Araneidae > Argiope > Argiope argentata. Next base: position 1,535,031 of record JAOUZG010000635.1, on the reverse strand, counting down.
ATATGCCATTATTTTATGAGGTAAACTCATAAAATAATGGCATATGGAATATTTGATTCTATTATTCATTTTATTAACAATATTTTCTCCGATACAGATTTTTCTTTTTGATTTATAAATATTCTTAGTTTGTAAATTGAAGTATTACAAATAACTGAAATATTTTTGCAATCTGACTTAAATTTAGATTGTGTGGAGGTTTTGGATTTGATGAGTTATATGTTTCAACCAAAGATTTTAAAAAGAATGTCTAAAATTCCTAAAAATGCACTCGTATAGTCTTAAAGAGATGCTAAAATCAGTAAAGAAAAAGTTGTTGCGGTAAATCTTAAATTTTCTGCACACACTAAACATAAAAATGAGATTAAAATAAAGAGAAAATAAATAATTTGTACGGCTAAAAATAGTTTTTACGAAAATACAATGGAAAAAAAATCGTGAAATAAATTTTCCTTAACCAACAACTGTTTTAATTAAGTAAAGTTAATTTTTTTCAAGATTGTTTCGTATATTAAAGTATTTTTTATCTATATATAATGTTTTATTTTTTATTATAGTATATTTTTATATTTTATAGAGACATTAGAAAATATTTCGTTGAAAAATTAAGTTTTTTTTTTAAATTATATTTATGAAAATCTTTTTCCTTCAATTTCAGTCCCCACTTTGAAATATTTGAAGCAGCAATTAAATTAAAATATCAAGATTATCAAGTAGGAAATTTTTATTTCTAAAAGGTATCTGAAGGCTAAAATTTCTTTTAACAATTTAAAAAAAATCTTTAGAATAATAGTTATACAGAAATAAGATAAAAATTTTCAAATAGATAAGAAAATTTACTCATAATTGAATTTTGTTATGATATAAAAAAAGACTTCCCTTTTATCTTTATTTTTACTTTTCAGAGTAAGTTGAAAAATAAAAAAATGATTTATTTGAGATGCTGAAATAAACAGAGTTTACGCTCAGAATTAAAGATTTCATTGATAATAGAATTAGTCATAAGTAATAAGAGTTATTAAATTCCGTGTCAATTATAACTGCAAATTTATTCGAAAATGTTTAATATTTTTTACATTGATACTCCTTCTGTGTCATGAATTAAAATGATACTCTATTTTAAGATTTCATTCATTTAAAAAAAATTATTGTTAAAAAGGACTGAAGAGTAGCAAGAAGATGTATTACCCCCAAAAATTAATTTATAACTTAAAACTAATTTTTTTTTATTTTTGGTAGTACGGAAAAGTCCTAGTATTAGATGGATAATTATGCATCGAGTTATTTTTCGTTGTGCAAATAAGAATGCAGAAGAATTTTTTAAAAATGGTTTTTATTCTGATAAACTTATTAATACATAAAATTATTTCCATTTGTAAAAGAACATTTTGAAAATTTATTTCGGTAAAAATCATATCCATTAGGCTAAACATCCAAAAAATGAAAATAGTATGTCATCCTATCTTTGAAGATTAAACAAAATTCAAACTAAAATAATTGATAACAAATGAATTAAGTTTTAATTGCGGAAGGCAAATGAACTGAATATTCATATGCTGTTACCTCCTTTTTTTATTTAATTCTATTAGAAAGATTAAAATAGTTGTACAAAACGACTGAAATACTTTATGATTGGTATAAATCACATATTAAAAATAAATCATTAAAAGAAGCGAAAACTTATTCATTGAACCACCAACACTTTTTAAATTGAATTAATTTTTAGATTATTTGAAGAAAGCTTTCTTGCTTCAAAACAAAGACGGTAATGCTCATAATATTTTTCGAATCCTTACTTATTTAACAAAATTCCAGCATTTTTACGAAGCTGTTGACAAAGAAATTGAAAAATTCCATTGAATATTTACACAAACATATGTTCAATATGAAAAACAAAATATATCTAAAAAATATTCTGGATTGAAAAATTCTGAGATATAACTATTTTCTTCAGAAAACCTGAAGTAATTAAAACTTAATTAATTCTCTATTAAAATATCATTTTGCATAATATGATAAGTTAATAATAAGTGTCCAGTATAAATCGCTCAAAATCCTATTAACAAAAGTGATGTTTAACAAAAACAAGTGTTTTTAACTTCTAGTTTGTCTAATACTGTCGCTCAAAATTAATTCACAAAAATGCCTAAATTTACTATAAAGGGATGCCTCACATAAACTGATGACATTATGATATTTAGATCGTAAACAGCTCGAGTAAAGCTCTAATAGCAAGCAGTTTCCCCAGAAGTTTAAAGAATTATATTTTTTTAGAATTTATAAATTCTGCAGGCTTTCTCCTGTTCTTAATTTTATTAATTCAATGCCTAACAAAATGCAAGAAAAATCAAATTTTAACTTAAGAGTATCTAATTATATATACCTCTCGGTAAGTTTATATTTAATTAGAAAGAACTAAAAAAAGTTATATAAAACGAAAATTGTTTTGATCCTTGAGTTTAGAGTCATGATGGAAAATAATTAGATTTCTTATTAATAAATTTATTTGCTCACATAGATACAAGTACCCAAAATATGCAAGATGGGAATATAGAAAATAGGGAATCTGGGTACAAAAATTATACAAATACAAGCTGAACGTTGCATCAGTGCTGAATTACATTAAATATAAAAATCAAAACCAAAAATACAAAATTCCTAATATCTGTAATAAAATTATGTACTTCTTTATGTTCTTCAAAAATATCGTTTTTTTTTTCATGAATTAATTTTCAGATTAATTTTTTTGGTAATTTCAAATAATTACATCTATTATTTTTAATTGTTAGCTTTTATATACGTAAATATCATACATTAAAAAACATACACGAGGAAATCAGTTTTTATTGTGAAAAATATATAACAGAAAAAGAATAAATAGATAAATTGTTATTTCCTTTTATTGTAATAATTCGTAAAAAACAAATTTTAAATTTTTTAAAAACAAATGAAGCTATATCTATAGATTATATTAATAAAATGAAACTACAATTTTACAGCATTTAACTGTAAAAGAATGATATGATTATTTATTACTTTTTCGTATTTGAAGTGCGCAATGAGAAAGAATTAGAATGATCGAAAAATTCGAATTTGATTAAACTCTACTTCTCAGATTTCAGTCAGAAAGCCCATTTTTTAATTACCTTTGCCTGTTTATATATCTGAATGCCCATGAACAGAATAACTCAAAATCGAATTGAGCTAGAGAAGCTCCTTTGTCAATAAGGGAATTTTGAATGAAATCAATTACGAGATATATGTTATGTTCCAAGTACAAATTAACACGTTTGCTATGAAGAGCTAGATAATTAAAATTTGGCATATATGATAAGCAACTCCAATGTAACTCCGTATCAAATCCATTTAAAAGACTAATCGCCTGATGATTTGTACTTTTAAATGCATGTGAAATAATAACTAAAAATGTATTCAAAAAATTTGGAACGTAATTTTTCTATAATTATTAGCAGTTCCATGTAAAAATGGGATTTCTATTAGTGTGAAAAAAGGCATTGAAGATGCATATTAGATTTTCTGTTGTTCATGTTGCTAGCTATTTAATGAATTAATCCGGAAAATAATTTTTAATTTTGCAGGTAGAATTTAATAAAACCGCTAAATTCATACTAAATTTAATATTTTTTTAAACCATGATTCACCAATGCCATACAATAATTACAAAATATGTTTTCTTTGACATATTATACTTCTAAGTACAAAGCTGTTATGCATAATTTTATACGAAATTGCAGGAGCAATATCATCATTAGAAAATAAGGGAGAACGTTTTGGAAAGATCACTCCAGATGTATTTCAATAGAAACAAGTAATATAAAAAAACAACTTTTAAAAATCAATACCTACTTGGATATTAAGAAAAAATTAGGAAGTCAGGAAATATTTTTTAGCTACTTTTTATTAAATAATTACAATTGTTGCTCTCGTGATCCGATTCATAATGGAAGGAGGGGTGCAGTAACTTACGAAGGTATGGACCCCTGAGCACCCAAATAACGATTACCTTTGATTCAGTACCCCTAGTAATATGACTCTCGACGTGGAGAACTTTGTGATCAGATTCTAATTAACTGCAAAATGGTTTTGAATATAACATCCTACCAACCAGGCTATCCCGACCGAACGTTTAAAACTATTATAAATAACTACTATAAAGGCGGAAAAATTAGTTTTTCATTAATTAATAATAAATGAATTTTTTAATATTTGAAAAAACGGTATTAACATCGAATTTCGTCTACTATAAGTTTTAAAAAAATTAAAAAATCAGAAAGTAGGAATTGAAAAAGCATTCAATACATTCATTATGTTAATTTAAATGGATTAAATACAAAACTATTGTTTTTAGTCTATTAAATTTTATATTTAAATATTTTAAAAGTTACAAAGTTAAACAAAGAAAAACCTGCATATTATTTAAAATGAAATAAATATTTGATTCAGAGAGCAAAAGTATAAACAAAATCTTTAAAATATATTTCTTTTCTTCTATAACTGAAAAAAAATAATGCAAATGATAAAATAAGCATACACTGTTTTCATTATTCACTCTAATAATAGCATAATATTTAGCAAATGCCTTGTTGGACTTGTAACACTTTCAGTAATTATTTTAACTTTATTTTTTTAATTCAAAAATTAATTTGAAACATGACTCATAAATCTTATCTACCTTTTCAAACAAATTATTTTGTTACTTTCGTGACAATTTTAGGCAGCATTTTTCTTAATCAACTTAATTTTTTTAGTTTGGTTTCTGAAAGGCATTCAACTATTCACAAAATAAGACATTTGGATCATAAATCCAAACACTTGAATTCCCTTAGGATTTAAGATATATCTTAGGCATACACAACTTTTCCATGAAAGTTTACAATCACCCAACCATGAAGGAAAGTATTCATTTGCATGAATAGTTTGATATGCTATTCTGTAAACAAACAGAACTGTTTTTTTCTACTTATTTAGTTTCTCCCCCTCTGATGCGTGATATTTGATATTTAAGGGTATTGTTCGCTCGTAAAAGGATATGAATTTCTCCATTTGTAATATTAAGATGCGTTTCCGAAAAGTAAAATTTCCTTCTCAGTAAAGGGCGTATTTTGAAACTAAACTGGAAATATCCAGATGCAGAATTTATAACACATGATTCCGTTGAAATACACAAAAGAATTTTACTTTTAGAACTAAGTAACTTTTATGAAATTTTTCTTGATACAGTTCGCAAAGTATTTAGCTCTTATCTATGATCATATCACATGATCAAATAATAAAAGTTATTGTATTTTTTTAAAAATTAATTTTATTATTTTGTGTACAAAATAAATTATAAATAAACTTTATAATCCTCAAACATCTTAAACTATAGTCTCTAATAAGCATTTTACATCGTAGAAATTTAAAAAAAAATATTTTAGAATAATTTTTGCGTATTTGTTTGCAAAAGTTAGAAATTATTTAGTTTGTAGGCTAAATAAAAAAAAACACTCAATATTTGATAAAACGTTTTAACACTGTGATCTATTGATCTTTGGGAAAATTTCATCCAAATACCATAAAAAGGTAAACATAAAGGCATATTCGTCTTTGCTCTTAAAAGCACTAAAAATTCTTCCATTTGCAAATTTTTTCTCTTCCAATGAGTGCTCACTTCATCAAGAATAAGCAATGTTGCCTAAAATTTTAGTCATCATATGCATATACACACAAGTTGCCGTTTTCATATTTGTAAAATATTTTAATATCTGTGATTATTAAAATGAATATTTTGAGTTTTAATAAACAAATTTTTAAGCGTTGAAATAAAAGGACGAAGCAGAGGTAAAAAGTACAAAATATTATTGTATTTATAGGTGAAAATTTTAGTACTTCGAGAATTTTACTTTAAATATTTAGCATTACTTGTTTATTCATATTTTTTTCAAAAACTATTTATAACGATAGTTAAGAAGAATGTTTAAAAAGAAAGTAAAACTGTTTTGTATTGTATTATTTTTGGAATTTGTTAAAGACAGTAAACCAAAATGTCCCTTTATTTTTAATTAATTGAAATTTCAAAGAAAATTATTCTTAGTTTCACTTTTTAATAATTCAAATTCTGATTCGACATTTTTTGTTATAATACAGTATTCTATGTAGTATACAACATGCTACCTTGGATAGCATCATATGATATGTACACACACACTTCTTATTATAAGTAGAGAAGTCTTTTAGTTAGAAATTACATATTGGAATTATTTTCCGTCTGAATTTCGATAATATATTTGCTTAGAATATTTGAAAAAAAAAAAAAAAACTTTAAAGTAAACAGTATTATTTTTCAATTCTTTTTAAAGAAATTTTGTAAAAAAATGTAATGAACGTAAAAAATTGAATAAAAATTGAAGTTAATTTAATTATGGATAACGTATAGAGAATTTCGTAAATTTGTATGACTTCAAAATTTACTTTAATAATTATGTTTATTTGACCACTTTAAATGAAATGAAGTTCCATTTCAGCACTGTAAATTTTATTTTTAATAAAAAAAATCATAATGCCTTCTACACACGTTTTCACATAAAAATTTGCTCAAATTTGAGTAGTATATATTATTATTTACAACTCTCATACATTTTATAAATTCAGAAACTAGCAATCACCAACTTATTTTACCAAGTCCCTTCCTTAAATTAATTATATTCTGGATTTATAAACATTGAAATCAGAACTAGGAGTAAAAATAAACACATGCTCTAATATTTAATTCATAAGTAAAAATAAATCAAACCAGATATAAAGAGAATTTTTATGTTTAAAAGTGAAGATCTAATTTCTAACTATGCAAACAAAAGAGATTGGGGAGTCATTTGATATTTATGAGTTAGAAGAACAGGGATTAGTTTGCCACAACACACTGTGAAAATTTATTCAAAAAAAACTATAAAAAAAGGAAAATAAAACCAAGAATTCCTTTCATTCTGAGTTCAAAATAAAGAAATTAAGTTAAAAAAAGGAGAATAAAATCTCAGTTGTTTGTTTACCCCATTAAATATTCTTATTTTATTCCTTGAGTCATTTGGGTTGCTTTATTTTATAATGAAAACAGTGTTCGTAAGAAGTCAGTCTTATATGAAATAAATATTTGTAAGAAATCAGTTGTAATGAGTGCATATTTCCAACAAACCTAAAAAAATTCATGATCTATAATTTACGACATTCCTAGAGTTCATGTTTATTATATTGTGAGACAATTTTAGACAGGTATAATGTTACAATAAATAGGATTAATCTGGTGATTATACATGAGAACTGGTAATTATGCATAACCACTAATAAATTTACCAGCGTTAATGCATAACTACCAGTTATTATGCATAATTACCGGTTATTATGTATAATTACTAGTTTATTATTTTTACCTTAACACACACATTATTATTATTATATATTATTCTTATACAAAATGAAAAATTATATATACATCGACAAAACAGGCGGTATAATTAATAAAATTATATAAATTTGAATCGGTTGCAAAGAACAGATTCCAATAGTTAACCACTTCATCTGAATGACAAATGCATGTGAAAATGGGGATAATGAACTAGATGTGCTGCTATTCATTTTAAAGCACCTCTAAATGAAAGTATTTTCTTAATTAGATTCATGTTTAAAATACTTGTAATCAACTTTTGCCTTGCAAAAATACAAAATTATTAAAGAAGAATGAAGGGAAAATGAGAATTTTTTTTACCAAATCCATCCTAAATTTCACAGAAGCATTTTATATCTTTCTCACAAATGGCCTGTAATTTAATCTATTCAGCAAATAAGACTGCCATTTTCAGTTTAAAAAATATTTCTCTCATGCATTTTATTATACATTTAGTATGTATTTCGATTTTGATAATATGCTTAGTATTTTGTTAAATTCTTTCTTAATAATTCATTCAATTATTTTCCATCATCTTAATGTTTCATAAGTTTCTCAAACGGTATTGAATTACTTGTAATAAAAATTATTCTAGTATCAACTTTGAATGAAGTTAAGTAAAATGATTAATAACTTTGAGACTTTTATTATAATAAAAGCATCTTATGTCTTTAGTATCTGCATTTTTGTAGACAATCAGTTCATATGGAATTACTCTTAAGTAACAAATTTTATTACAGTTCATATATTAAACGTAACTTGAGCTGTATTACGTAGTTCTATGACACTTTGATATCATATTTTTCTCACTGAAAAGTAAAAACGTGTTTCTGATCAATACTAGATTAATGAAATGGTAAAGCAATAAATAATTTTTCGAAATGGATGTTTAAAGTTTAAGGATTATGTGTTATTAAAAAGAATTGTTGATATTTACAGTTTATTTCGGAACATAATCATATTTTTATCATTATATTGTGGGCGAACACCGTCCTATTATTATGTTCAATCTAATATCATTACTTTTGAATTCTCTAATTAAGCTTTAAAAACTTAAAACTAATTTGGCAAATGTTTTTAATTAAATTATATTTTTAAATTTGAAATAAAAAAAAATAATATATCATGAGAAAAATGTCAAAAAATATTACAACAGTATTTACTAGAATAGCTCTTAAACGTGTAAATGCGTAATGAGAAAAGGAGCCGAAATTTCACTTTTGCATTTAGAAGTTCACTTCCATATTCTATTATTTAGAATACCTACTTACCCAAATAAGGAAGGTACGGCCTATTTATTTAAATATTTTCAACGAATTTTCGACATGTTGTAGAATGCCCAATCTTTGTGGAGATTTCTTAGCTCGCAAAAATCAATATTCTTCCCTTTTCGTTCTTTTAACTTATCTGTAGTATCGAGAAACAAATTGAACTTGCTAGCGAGTAGAACTTTAAAAATTTTAGAAATAGTTAAATAATGAGTAAACGTATACTGAACATGCCATTTTCGCTACGTGTATGAGATCGCTGACCACTTTAAAACTGTAACAAAAGCTATTATTTCATTTCAACATGCGAAACTATACTGAAGTTTATTGCCAATATTAGTTTTTAACTATGTATAAATACAAATTATGGTTAGAACTACGATACAGGAATTTTAAAAAAAATGATTGGAATTCTAATGAATAGAAAGTGGATAATCACCGAGATTTGAACCCGAGTTTCAATTGTGAAGTTCAAATCCGTAGATCCCCTAAAGTTATTATTTTTAGGCTGATGCGGTAAGAGGTATTGAAAATTATTTTAAACCTAAAATTAAGGCATTTATTCATATTCTTGATAATAAAAGCCCTATTTTATACGTTCTTTAAATTTGATTTCCATCATTTTCTTTTATATGTAAGTAAATAATAATTACAGTTACAGATATAGGTATAGATATGGGTATGAAACAATTAGTTGGAATGCTGATTAATAAGCTGATAATCACCGTGATTCGAATTCGAGGTTTAAATAATTAAATTCCAATACGTAAGTTCTCCACGTGTTAATAAAATGAATTAGAGCATCTATGATCGTTATAAAAGTTTTTTTTTTAAAATTTCAATCTAGTATTAAATATAGTATTAACTAATTTTAAGGTATATAAATTAATAAGTGAAATATCTTTTTTTTACAATAAATTTAAAAAATCAAAATCACACTTTTCCATGACCCTGTAAAATATTATTACGCATTGAAATAATGAGCTGTAATTATATTATAGAATTTATTAGAATATATAATAATTGTATAATATTGTTGTTACTAATGGCACTTGCCATGACAAGGACGTTGTCGGCCATAAGCGATTTTAAGTCGTCTCTTGTTTTTGAAGTGGCGCCAACTAGGGCCAAGAGCCCAACTTAAATACACATTCATACATTCGACTGCATATTGCCTTTTTACAGGGAGGCACATTAACACCCCTTAAAGATAGTACAAAGAAGAGGAACAATCATGCTCTGGCCAGGATTAGAACACGGGACGCACAGATCACAAGGAAGACACACTACCTCTGTGCCAGGATGCCAGCGGAATGACATAATATTTATTATTAAAACATATTGTTGGTATGAAGAATCAAATAATATATTCTACATTTAGAATCGACAATTGAAATTACAATCGCAATTTTGTTTCTACAATGTAAAATTAATGTTATGGTATTTAACATAAATTACAGAAATTCTAATCTTATTTCAAAAGATATAACCCCCTTTATAAAGTATAATTTTTTACATACTTTTGAGAAGTCGACGATATTTTCTTATGTGGAAAAGAATTGTTTTTATCTTAATACTCCACACTTATTTTTTTTATAACCAAAAGTAGCATACGCAATAAGTTTTACGAAAAATTGCCCAAATAAGTAAATTAAGTTTCGGAAGAGACTGAATAAAGTATAAAAAAGGCATTCCACATCGTTCTAACAAAATTAGATGTGTGACATGAAATCGAATCTTTATATGAAGTTAAACTTATAGACGAAGAAGTACATAATGTATTTAAGAAAATTCACTTTGCAGCAAATGAACATAATAGCAGGATGTCGGCAAGTCTTAAATTAATGGACAACTGAGAGAATTGGATTAAAGAAGTAATTTTTAAGTTAAAAGGCAAGTTGAAATGTTATTTAGGCTAATTTGAATGTGACAAAGTAACGCTTTTAGTGTAAATTGCCCATTTTATAAAATATGCAAATTCCGTGACGGGCGCCAATACTATTCTGAGCGTGTGTTTCAGTTCTGGAGGAATCTGTTCTTTAGTAAACTCTACAAAAGACGTCTATATAATCTTTAATCAAAGCAAAATTGGTTGAAACATAAGGTTTGAATATTCTGCAAATAAAAAGCTCTATTAAAATATTATTTTTGATTCACATGCTCTCATTGAAGAAAGAAACATAGTGATTGGAAAATGAGCATTATGAGTTGAAGAGTTTATTCAGCTTCTTGAAATAATTCCAACATTTATTTATGGAAAAAACAATAAAAGAATACATCTATTTCTCTTTGTCCAATAACATTTATCAGAAAATTTTATACAAATTTAAATCTTCAATTTCTATTTATAAAAAGTACAAGTTTGGCTTCAATACTAAAATTAATGAATTCTTTTATGTATAATTACATAATTTTCAAAAATAGTCAAAACTTTTATTGATGTTAAAGTCCAGCTCACACGTTCAAAGTCAATTAAAACAATAAAAAAAATGTCTAGCTTTTGTATTCCTTCATCAAAAATACATTTTTAATCTAATTTTTTTAAATAAAATAATACAGTTAATTGCCTTTTTTATAACACTTCACGAACATTACTATAATTTGATATTTAACAAATAATTGCGACTAATGAGAAATTAAGGAATTAAAAATGAAAGAAAAATGCATCATTGAGACGTTCTTAATTTTGATTACAAATATATTATTTATAAGTTATGAAACTTAAATTTTTCCTTTTGAATAGAATAGTGTGTCAACAAATGCGTAGATAAACCGTAAATAAATGCATTAAGTAATTTCTTCACCGGTGGACAAAAAGATTTCTTCACAGGACGACATCAGAGAAGCTAATCAAAGTCATGAATAAATCTAGGTTTTCTTTGAAACTCCCAGATTGACGCATACTTTTACAAGTTTTATGGCTCGTCAATATTCTGAGATCCGATAATCTAATTAGACGATATATATATATATATATATATATATATATATATATATAT
>JAOUZG010000635.1:1389405-1509957 GCA_026289955.1 Argiope argentata | reverse complement strand
TTTTTTTTTATTGTAATATTTTTAAAGATTACTTAAATGTTCATAAAGCTATTTGATTTTTACTGCTTTACATAGTTTATTATAAAATGAATATTTTATTTAATTGTTTTCATATATCTGTATTTAATGTGGAAAAAGCTAAATTTAAAAAAGTTAGATAAATCTTTCATACGAATAACTATATATGGACATACTAAGAACTTGCTTCTAAAATAATGTTTAATCCTCATAATACCTCGTCATTTATAAGAATAAAAATATCTTGAAGTCGATTCATTTATACTTTTCAAATTATTAAAGCAACATGTAACACAAACAAGATTAAGTTTAAAAGCTCTAAGTGCCCAGAAAATAAATAAGAATTAATAATTTCATTTTTTTTCCTTATTAAATTTGAATTCATATTCATGCCCAGAAGAAATTTGATATTTTATTTCATTCCAAAGTAATAAACTACATTTTTCATAAACGGAAATTCATCTGTAAATGATAGCACTAATTGGTGAAAACATATATTGTCATTCTTTGAACAAATAAACTATAATTAAAATCACTACCAATTGTTGGAACAAAATTTTTTTTTCATATACACCGATTTATTCGTGATAACCGAAATATTTTTCCCTTTTTAAATGTGAAAAACTACTTAATTATAACACATTCAGAACAAGAAAAAGGAAAAGGATTTTTAAAAAAATAAATTTCTATTTAAGTAATTAAAAAAATATTTTTTGGTTACTTTTTATGAAATAATTACAATTGTTGTTCTCGTGTTCCACTTTACAACGGAAGGAGGTGCAGTTGTTTCTGAGGGTATGGCCCCTGAGCATCCGAGGACAGAAGTCTAAATTCTAGCCCAAATATGCCACAAATCCTTTTCACGAAGCAGTCTTTTTTCATGTATTCATTCACAGACCAAAATTTAGATCTGAAACAGAGAATTATCGCCTCCGACCCAGTACCCCCAGTGGTATTACTCTACACATGGAGAACTTCCATGGAGACTTCCTCCACATGGAGAGAGATCGCAACAGATTCAATGTCCACCATACACGGAGAGTCTTCAGCTGGCAGATACAAACTCACAGACCAAGAAAAGCGAAACCAACGCTCTAACAACCACTCTATCCAGGCCTAAACGATTACAGTTACTATAAATGATTGATACAAAAAATATAATAACATTGAATTTTCAACGCCAATTGAGGATTCAACGACAGTTGTTACAACGCAAAATGTGTGAATTTTCTATACCAGTTTGGGTAACGCAATACAGATAAGAAAATTTAAATTTTCTTTATTTTGTATTATTTTAATTCGAAAGTATTCCAAAATGAATCGGAAAAATCGATTAATTAACAACGTTTAATTTTAAATGGATCAAACATTATGAGAATAATCAGAATCGTTTAAAATAATCGGCTGAAAACATGTTAACCTTAACCTCTTTTGTGAGGGAAAAAACAATGAATTCATTACTTTATTAGAGGCTGGGAAATAAAATATTTTGGTGAGAAATTTAGTCTTTAAATAAGTAATAAGAATTAATGAATTAATATTTAAAAAACCCTTATTAACATTCAAATGTCATCCACTATAGGTTTAAAAAATTACGTGAACTAGATTGGATGAATAAAAAGTGTTTCATTAACGATTGAAAATTTGAACAAGATTATATATAAGGAGAGTGTGAGCTAATAGTAAGAATTTGAAACATATTTCATTAAGTGCCACTCTTATCTAGGAATACTGATTTATGAAAGGTGAAATTTTGAAAACTATACTGAGAAGTGAAATTTTAAAAGGATGTATGAACCCTGATAGATTCTGAATAAATAAGCATGCATAAAAAAGTCTTTTTTCCATTTTGGTTTCAAAAGATTTTTTTTTTGCAATTTTACCTATTTGTATAAAAATTTCTGAAAGAAATCTTTCCAAATTAAATAAATGATGCGGGAAAATGAATTCTCTTCCATTATTCATTGTAAAATGAAATAAAATCTTTCCAAAAAGTTCGTAACACTGAGGAAAGTAAATTATTTTAAATTTCATTAAATTCTAGCTCAGTTCTTAACATGCACTTTTTATTAACAGTTTAATAATTAATAATACATTTCTATTTCATTATGAAAATCAAATCGGAAGAAAGGAGCTGATTAACTTAAGACTTTTTCTGATAAAGTATTATTAAAACTTGTTCCATTCTTCCCAGCCACCCAGAAAAAATTGCAGTTTATGATTGCATGGAAAAATAATAAAAAATGATGACTCAGTATCAAACTTAACGCTTTCAAAATATAGAGTCAGAAGAAAAGTTACATCCACTGAACAATAGATGAAATTTATATGTCTGATGATTTATAATATATATTCATTAATTTTATTGTAAAATTTTTTTATGTAAAACGTATGTACGGTAGAGATTCAGAAAGAACCATCTAGCATTATTCTGGCATTGCTTACGGCAAATCATGAAAATAGTATAATCTGAAAGGAATTAGCATACTCTTAAAGGTGTTTGAAAAAAAATCATGTAATGTATTAAAATGTATCTTCTATGTATTAAAATACGAACAGACTTCAAATTTTTCCAAGCGTCACACACATTTTCCCCACTAGATATTAATATTACATCCAATATTTTACTCATAAATTAAATTTTATTGTTTTAAGTATTAGTAATTAAATAATATTTACCAAAAAATAGTCCAATATTGTAGAGCAAAAAGATTTTTTAAAGTTCAATTATTACCCTTTGCTCAGTTAAAAATATTAATTTTAATGACAAAATTAATATTTCTTTCAAATCATTAAAATATATTAATTTTTTTCTCTAATGCAACAATCTTTCCTTTTGGGTACTTTCAGCCAAATGTTGATTCAGTCTCAGAGGCAATTCAAACAAAGCTTCCACTTTTCTTGAATATTTCAGAGGAAAAGAATCAAATCTCCAAGAAATCTCTGAATTTTTTTTCCATGCCATGAAGTAGCAATTATAATATTCAGAGAGTACCCTTAAAGTTTTTTTAAAAGTGATTTAAATAAAAGAAACGATATTAGAAAAGAATATCTCAATATGGAAATAAATCCCTTATCTGAATATGGAAAAAATCCCTTAGAACGTTATATTTCCTAATCTGCATTCAAGGTTTGTGAGCATGTTTGTATCCCGAGTATTTTCCTCATAGGGGATCTATTCTTAAGATCAAAGAATGACGTTTCTATAGAAAATTTCACCAGCCAAAAAATGATAAGATATCCTCAAACCGTTATACAGGGTTGTTTATAATTCAAGTTAAACCCTGGAATGGTAATAAAAAGAAAACTACAAAGTGAAATGTTATCAAGTTTGGAAATAAAGAAGGTCAAAGGAATTTCTTTTCTTTTAAGAAGAAGTTCAAAAATTATCAAAAAGGTATGAAATGTCGCTGCATATAATATTAACAAAATAGGACATGAAGGCACCTGTTTAAAACGTGTTACAAAGCGTACTCAATTTGTGTTAAGACAAAAGCACTATTTATGGAGCTAATATAAACAATTTGACGGAATAAAGTTATGCGATACTCCAAAATGAGTGTAACATTTCTCCCGATATACTAACAGCTACTGTTGAGAATACGTCAATCCGTTTGAACTTGATTTCAAAAAATTGGGGACTTCACATTAAAAATGCTTTTTAAACGAGTTTAAAAAACGATGAAACATTTTTAATCGATGTCTTGATGTCCTAATTTGCTTAACAATAATGCATATGGTATCAGTTTCCCCATCATGATAAGTTTTTAAAAATTTTCTTTGGTGGAGAAAAAATTTCTATTGCAACATTTTAACCATTTCCAAGTTTGATAACATTGATTTATTGAGACTTTAACTATAACCAACCTGCATTTTACTTTTATGCCCAAGATGTAAATAAAGTTTCCAGATAGAGCATTTCATTAGCTTTCTTTACACAGTAATTCACCCATGAGATTGTAATGCGTTCAATTTTTATTCATATACAAATATGACGCTATTCTGTAACGACGTATGTTTCTATATTAGAACTTTTTCAAAATCTAGGCATAACTTTGTTGATTAACGAATTTTCGAACGGTCTATTGGAACAGTTGCATCCTGATATGGTAACTCGTCCAACAGTTTCAGTGTTTATTTTATTCTAAACCTTACTCTAACTGTATTGTACATTTCATCATATATCTTGGAATTTTCCAGAGTTAAAACTTTGGCGACCCCCCAAAGTTTTAACTCTGTCTAAAGATTAGACAGGAATTTTGAGAATGTTACACGTACTCAAGAGTTTGTAGAGTATGTGTCGGGTATTGGCGCCACATCCCTTAACACTTCGTCTTTCTCTTTATTAGTATCATCTCATCTCGAAACTTTGATTGAACTGTTTATAGATTACATTCCAGTTAAGGATACGAGTGGGGTTGTGTGGATAGTCAATCCGTTCAGTGAGCAAGCCGTTACAAAAGCTGAGATAAGTGTCTATCATCATGATCAACTGATAGAGATTTCAAGTAATCAGCAGCTAAAATAACTTTTAACAAATTTTATAACGACAGATTTTGGATACATATTAAAAAGAAATACCTAGAACTGTCCACAACAACATGAAAAACTTTGATACAATTTTCTACATATTACAACTGTGAACAATTATTCTCCATAATGATAAATTTAAAAACAAAATCAAGAAATCATTTTACACTGAAAAATGGCATTGTTTTGTGTGTTACAAAGCTCATTCCAGACATTAAAAAGTTGGTTAATTCCAAACAAGTTCATGTTTTCCATTAACTAAAAGAACACAGAAACCAACTTGTATCTGTATTAAAAGCTTTATGTATACTCTTTTTTTAATGAAACTACAGCAATAAATTAATTTTCTTTAAACTTTTCTTCCACTTCTCGTGACCCCCCTGGACTTTTGATAAACCCTGTTTTAGATAATTTAGACTAAAATTCTGAAATGAGTATAATTACTGAAACGGCACTAAAACATCTAAACAGGGTATCATTTCTTAATAAGCTATTATTATTATTATTATTTTAATTCTCAAATATGTTATCTATGAACTGAATGAGTTTCAACATTGGGATGCATTTGCTTATTAGCAATTTTTACAAAATTATGTACAAATTCAATGATTAGAACTCTGCATAATGTCAAGGCATTCCAAGTAACCGCTAACTAAAATAATTACTGCTTAAATAACTTGATTTAAGATTTACTGCTTATCAAAATAAATTCAGTTTTCTGTTTCAACATCATAATGAGAGAATTAAACAGCGGTGTAGTTTCTTGTACAAAAAAACATAATACATCAAATACCTAGGTGGAAATTCGGATGATCAATTCATACCTTTTTTTAGATTATACATCATATTTAGACTTAAATTACTTATTGGATACTCAGATATTAAACCCTTAATCTTATCTAACTTGCTAAAGAGTACACCAGAATAATAATAAAAAAAAAACTTTTCCAGTTTGTGTTGAATAATTAACCAAGTAATACATTTGATGCGATGAATGTTTTGCTTTATTGTTTTACTTTTTATCATACTTTACAGAATATATTAAAGAATATAAACAATAAAATAAGAATATAAACAATAAAAAATTATTTTTCCAAAGACAGACAATGAATATACAAGTATTTATCCTAGGAATAACGAGATATAATTTGTAATTTAAAAGAGCAAAATCAGTACCAGTATGTTTTTCGCTACTTTTTTTTAATTCCCCGAAATTGTACATTGAATTATGATGTCTTACATCACAAAATATTTTTTTCCTTTCACCGAATGATACGCTTAGACGAAATTACAATTTTTCATATCAAAGATGATTCAGTTTATTCTAAAAGTTTATATTATAGACACATTTCAAATTTCACAATAAATCTTGTGTTTCAGAAGTTTCAAAGAATTTTTATTCACGAATTCGAAAATTATATTTTGAACATCAAAATGCTTTTGTTTATAAGTAGAGATTTAAAAAATGCTTATACTATCGCTATTTCGATTCTGTATATTGCAACACACTTTCCAAAGTAAATAATTTCATTTATTTAACTTCCAAAACTGCAAAATATGTCTACTCTACTACCACTGATGATGTGTCAGGGTAATCGCATTTAAAAATTCATCCTGTATAAAATATTTTAAGACGCAATTGTGATTTTGGAATTAGATAATTATTCAGTACTATTTTATACCGCATTACAAGCACATAAAACATATTAAATATTTTTCATTTAAGACTTGAGTTCTCTTATACGAATTAACATATTGAAACCGTTCAGTATAATAATTTTATTTTTTAAAAATAGTAAATATTGTTTAAAAAGAAAAAAATTGTAGTTTTACTAGATTAAACAATGAAATTAATTCCTGAGAAAATCCATAAATGAAACAATACAGAACTTACTATTTTATAAGTAGGTATTTTAGAATTCAGTAGCTTAAAAGAAAAAGAAAGTTTATTGAAAGCCCCAAAACAACTTAAATGTTTTAAATTTATCCTTGTATTTTAAATAATATATCTAATCACAGAAGTACGATTTTAGTATATTTATACCTTCAGGCATGTTTATTATAAATTTATTTTCATAATGTATAAACGTTTTATGTTGCTACTTTCCAAACAATTTAGTTTCGATAAATATATATATATTGCCACAAAATAAATGTAATTTATAAAAAGTGCAGTCTTTTATTTGTGAGAAAATCACTACAATTTCATTAAATTTTGAATAAAGTATATTTTTTTATTAACAACAGCAAAAATTAATTAAATATTATTCAATATATCAAGCAAACAAAATACGAGAAATACTTTTTGAGGAAGAATTAACTTGCATGTCATAAGGGCAAAATTTCCTTTCGGAAATTGAAATACTTAATTAGATTTAAATAATTTCATTTAAAAATTCTAAACTCAAACATTTCTCTTTAACGAACTTGCATTTTTTGTAGTAATTTTTTTAAAAAGTTCCGTTTTACAGATTTGTAAACAAACAACTTGTTGATAATTTTATAAATTTGGCAAATTAAATACCCCGATTTATATTTTAAAACATAAAAAAATATAATATTTTGATATAAATCTTCTTACGATTTTCGTGATACTTACACATTATTTTCCATTTATATGTAAAACTACTTAGATGAAGTATTATTCTAAAGCATATTTAATTAGGTGGAACAATAAAAAATAAATCACATAAAATTAGTACACCTTCCGCTTAAATGCATTAACACATTTTTACTTTACTAGAACTTATTGACAATAGTTGTTACATTGTCTGTGGCTCTTGAGATTCCTTTCATTAATTTCTTTTTCGCTAGAAGTTAAAATATTTTAAATTGTGAAGTTATTCTTCTAAAATATCTTGCATTCATTTGACTTTTTAAGATAAAATATTTACAAATAGCAACAGTGTTTGTTTAGAGTTGTTTACTTATCTATTTTCTTTTCTTTTAGAACTATCGGTTTACATTACTTTCGGAGATGTGTAGTCAAGCGTTCATTAAAGGGTGTAGGAAACCTGTTTCAAGGCTATTTAATCTTTCACAAAGACCAATTATTATGCATGATATAACAATGATATTCAAATTAACAATATATTAAAATGTATTGTATTTAATGTTTATCCGATAAAAAATTGAGATGTATTATACAATAGGAGAGGATATATTTGATATAATTTATTTAGAAGAAAGTTTAAATAATTATTCTTTTTAATTCTATGATATACGAAGTTTTGTGGATTTACATAAAGCTACTAAAGGACCAAAAATACGAAAATTGCTTCAAAACCTTTTCGGAAGGTGCTTTGGAAGACTAAATTAAAATTAATCAGATGCTAGTTAAATACTCAGGATTAAAACGAATTTTTATATTCACGTTTATTGTAGCATGAAGGTTTATTTATAGTGTATATATCTTGAAAAGGTTCAAAGGAAATGCTGTTCTAATACTGCTCCTTGAAACTATGAATTTGTAGTTTTCAATCTAGATATAACATTTTTAATGACGTTTTACAGTATGTGATGGGTTTTTTCGATACTTTCTGATAAAGGATTGTTAACCTACCTCTTCCTCGTAACAATTCTCATTCTATATAACAGTGGACCTTAGGCAAGGCCATGAATGCTACTAGTACTCAAATTTTTACATCAAGTTATGGTTCGTAACATAGCAAATAAAAGTAGTATTTACTCTATACCATGGACAACCAATAATTATGAACGATCCCCTTTTGTTGCCAATTTAGAGTTTTTACCGAAATTAAGTTGACAGCATTGGCAAATTTGTTGGCAATTGACTGGGAGTATGCAGTTAATGCAGAAGTAACAGAAATTCAAATATGGATTATAAGCTCCTTCTACCCTACGGATTAAAATCTGCCTCAATAGCTGTCAACGGATTCGTAAAACCCTCTTTTTGCTTGGGATTTCTTTAGTGTGAGAAGTAGAAACAATTATTACTTTCAATTTTAGTTCCAAATTACTATTTACATGTTGATATGGGGCACAACATACAAATAAAGCAAACATAATAAAATAAATACAAAATTATCAGACCATCGATCGCCAACTGTTCAGCGTCCCCTTGTTCTACTCTCCCATTCTCTGTTACTATCCAGAGTGAGCATGATTGTCGGATTTGGCGGGCCTTGCAGGATCATACGTATGAAATGGTTTTTATTTAAGTAACTGCATTTTCGTGTTTTCATTCTTTCATGAATGCGAAAGACTGATTGAAAGAAAACCAACCTTTTAATGTATTTTATTCAAAATTTGCTAGGAATCTATCCTTTGCAGGCCAAAACTGAATATAAATTTTTTATGCCAATTTCTTTATATATTTTGTAGTTATCGTAATTATTTGAATACAGAAAGCCCGTTATAGTGATTTTCTATGAATTTAATAATTTTAAAATTTGATATTAATCTTTAAATTTGGTACAAAGAACATATAATAAATTTCATCTTTCTAGCCCAAAATGTTTCCGAATTATTTTGGGAACAGATTGGAATAATTCCAAAAATTGGGTTTCTCAGACTTGGTGAAGATTAAAGTCTCGAGATTCATCAAAATCTTGAATTTGAATTTTTTTTCGATAGCAGCATTATATCATTACATACTTTGTTTAAGAGAAATTTAAAAAAAACGATAACTTAACAAGTATATTTTAGTCAAAGAATAAGTTACTTTATTAAATTTCTAGACAGGATAAATTCCAGACTAATAGCCAGACTCTTAATTTTGTTTTTAATCATAAAGTTAATGCATACCATTTAAGCACATTACAATATCAAAGAAAATATAATGTAAATGTTAGTTGCACTTTTCTGCAAACAAAGTATCCAACTTAGCACAAAAGGAAGAAGTACAATAAAAGTATCATTTATTCAACAGCCAGAAATGCATTTGAAATAGAAACTAGTTTAATTCGAGTCCGTTCACGCAAGATTAAATAAAATATCTTAAATTGTGTGTCTCTTTATACGTGGAAGCTAAAGTTAGAAGAATATCTCTTAATTTAGAAACTGCAAAAAACTATTAAACAAACAACAATAAAACTATCTTACAAAAATATAAAAACATACATATTTTAGTTTAAATATCTATTTTACTAGATGTATGATAAGTGTTTTAGATATATTATTTAAAAATATCCCTTTTAACGTTATTGAATCAAAAGTGCATCAGTTGTTCATGAAGCAAAGATTTGAGTGTGGTAAATGTTAAGAAAAAAAAATGCGTATATTTTTGGTGTATATCCTTAAGCTTCTTGTTGGTTCTTGCTATTAGTAAAGTAAAATTACGAGATTTAAATTTGTTACTAACCCGTAAGGAAGTGATAAAGGTTGATGCTTTATAAAATAAGTAACATTTCACAATCATGGGAATTTTAGCTATAATGCCGATCTACTTATTTGAGATCAAGTGCAAATATCAACATATTTCAGGAATACTCTTAAAAATAATTATTTTTATAACTAAATGTAGTAAAAGTCCCTTATAATAATTCCCCTTGTGAAAAATAAGTAATGTCGATTTAATATCGGCACATTTATCACTAGAAAATATTACTTTAGAACCAATTATGAAACCAAAAGCTTCTGTCACAAAACATTAAGGATATTATACATTCAGTGCCGGTAATCTGGCATACAGGTAGCTCGTCTTCCCCTAGAACTGCGCATCCCGGGTTCGAATCCCGGTTCAGACAAAATTGTAGTTTTGTGTTCTGTCTTTAAAATTTATGAATCTGCCCTCCCCTGTAAAAAGGGGCTGTGCAAGCGAATGTGATGAGTAAGTAACTAAGTCGTACGCTTGGCCCTAGTTGTCACTACTTCAAATCAAGATACTGTTATTTCGGTTTATAAATAACTGATGCCTCGGCGAAACTTGTCCACAGCGAGTGACATTAGAAACAACAACAAGAAGAAAAAAGCTACACATTCAATAAATTAGTCTTAATTATTACTTCATATTTCAAAACGAAGCTTAAATTGAATGGAAAACTTTGAAATAATAAACAAATTTAATTTCATATATTTGCAGCTTTCTCCGTTTTATGGAGATATCATTTCAGAAGAAGGAGATGAGTCTTTCAATGTGCAGGAAATTGATATCAACACAATATGTTCTTATGCAAACAAAAATATTTGAAGCTAAGTATGAGTTGCAGTAATTATTAGTTATGCTACGAATCCTGCGGTTTTAAAAGAAGAATATCCGCTTGAAGAAATTTGATTATTCAATCCATGTTAATAAATGTTTATGCTACAATCTTTTGGTCATATTTACAATAATTGTAATTCCCAAATTATCTGGAAAAGATAAAAAAATATGCGGTTTCATTAAATTTAATGGAATTTAAAGTTCAGTTTTCATCCTTCTTGTAATGAAACATTATATAATGAAAAAGTATGAACGATTAATTAAGAAAATATTTGTAAACAAAACTTTGGAATGAAATAACCTCGGAAAAGTATAATTATTTTCTCGAAGAGATGTTGACTGTTTAATATTGAATTAAATAGAAATGGTGTGTACGAGAATGCCCTAATCAATTATTTCGAAATGTCTAATTTTAAAGCAACAATAGGAGTGTTGAGAATAATCTCCTAAATTCGAACCGCATTCAAATGACAAAGGTATCATTTGTGTTATTTTTACCTATTTTTTTCATAAAATGCATTATTTGGGGGTGGGTAAATACTACGAAGTATTTGAGTTGAAAAAAATTATAATTTGTTGAATTTTGACATTAAAAGGACACAATGACAGGTTGCCTAAAAATACATATTGGATTATTTTCGAAAAAAAGTTTTAGAAAAATGAAAATTAAATAAAAAAACAAGTTTAGCTTAGTAATACTAACTTCTAGTTTTAAAGAAACACTAGGGATAATTTGGGATAAACATCGTAATTTTGATCCTCGGTCAAATGATGAGCACGGCACCCGAGTTGGTACCATATCTCCAAAATCCTACACCACGCCAGAGTGTAACCGTTGACCCAGACGGATTTAACATGTTACAGACTTACTTACACATTCGTTCTTCAAAAGAATCGAGTATCAAAACCAAACTGATTCCAAAGACGAAAAATTACCACTAAAACACCAGGGTTCTTAAATAAATAAAAACTAAATATGTTCGCAGATAAATCTCTTCAAATTATTATTAATGAACTAATGTTTTAAATTTTGATGAAATAGATATTTTCGCTAAATATATTATATAAATCATAGGCTCGAAATGTATTCCCTTTTTTTAAAAGACAAATTACTGCAGATACTATAATATTTAAAAAATCTACAAAAAAGAGAGTAAAATTTATCATTTAAAAAATAAAGTCTAAATCTTTCATCTTTAATTAGAAACGACACTTCACCTTTTCTACTGAGAAATTTTATTTTAAGAAATTTTTTACAATCACCTGAGAGATTTAGATGAAAGGAAATGCCCAAAATTTCTTCTGATATGATTGCCTTTTTAATCAAATATATAAAATGCCTTTTTTTAAAAGAATGGACTCAAAACAAAAACGAATTTCATCTGAGGAAAATGATGATAGATATTACATTTGTTTTTGAAAAATTGGCTTCAAATAAATAAATTCAAATTAAACGATAATAACTTTTCCTATTTTACATCTGGAAGCAGCGAAAATGCATGTAAATTTTTGATTAAAATGTAATTTAAAATATTAAATCATCAAAAAGAAACCATACAAAAATGTTTTTATCCCATTTATTCCTTAGAACAACAATACTTCATTATTATCTGAGACCAGGATGTTGAAATACCTTTTTACATGCAAATTAAAATGTTTGCAATTGCTTACATTCACATACCCATATTATTGAGTAATTTGGAAGAAATGTGCATTTCTATTTTTTTAAATAAGAAAATCAAATACATATGTGAAAATTCAAACAAAATAACACCAAAATAATCAAATATTTATCACAAAATATTTGCAGCATTTGAAATAGCATAAATAATTTAAATGTTCTCAGATTAGTTGTTTGTTTCATAATGTATACAAATTTGGATGGCAACAACAGCATTCTAAAAATTTAATTGCTTTTGAAAAACTGCAAATTAACATTAGAATTTTATAACGTATCAGAAACTTATTTATCATAATTTAACATTCAGGAAATCAAACTGATATTTCGATTAATTAAAATATTTATGAAAAAGAAATTTATTAAGCAAAAAGAGATACTCTAATTTACTCAAGCTTATGATAGCATAGTAATAATGGATTCAAAAGAAATGAAATACTTGATTACAACATCAATGACAAGTGTTCTCTCAATATTTTTCCAATATTATCAGTACCCGAGTTCTTCAATAAGAGAGGAATTTAAGAAAGCATCCGCAGAATGACTGAAACTGGATATCAGATATGTAATATGTTATTCGTAAACGTAAACATTAACAAGAGCTAGAATGGCTATGTCTTCTATTGAGCTTATCCAATAACGTAGGTCGAAATCTAAAACCATGACTTAAAACATAACTTACTCTTGTAGGTTGCATCAAGTATTGTAAAATTTGTTGGGTTGAAATAGTTTCTAAAGACGCTGAAAGTATAAAATCGGTTCCTTTCATTTATATTTCTTTGTTGTTGTTGTTGTTAAGGTCTCATCGCGCATTTTTATACGATTTTCTTTGAATTTGTCCTATCCTAAAAGATGTTGCAAAAGATTTGGGACTTAATAAGGAGAAATCTTTTACATAAATAGAAAGTTGTCGTGCTTATATGATATGAAAGAAAATTTATGTATCAAAACCTTTTTTATCTACTAGGTATCTGAAGGTCATAATGAATCCATGCATCTAAATTACACGAATAGATTAAAATTGATCAATTTTTTAGAAACTACAGAAATAAAAATAAAATTAAGAATGGAAATAGTTTATAAATTAAGCCTTGCCAAATTTGTAATTTTATATAAAATTAACACCAATTATTTAGTTATTAAAGCGTTATATATTATATTAGATTTAAGATTTTATAAAAATGAAACTAAATGTAAATAGTTCAAAAAATTACGAATTTTTATTATATTTACTTTATTTGAGGAAATATTTTTCATTTGAAATTCAATTATGTAGGCATTGCTAAATTTTATTCTCCTATTTTATCTATAAATTTTTGATAAATTTATTTTATAAATTTAGTTAAAAAAATATTCTATGCATAAAGAAAGATTTATACATACTTCGTTTTTAGGTATCCAAATTATAGTTTAATGCATTTAAATGTATTGGAAAACATTTCATAATTACTGAAATTTATTTTATATTATATATATTCTTGTAAGATGATTTTAAATTCACCATGGGTGATAAAATTATAGTGTTTGATTAAATGCGAAAAATTAAACTGTATAATTATTAGTTGCAAGACCAAAGGGATTAAGAAAAAAAAATTTTTTAATTTGTTTTGATCATAAGGTAATGAAAAAAAATTACGAGAACTTGCCAATTATATTGCCAATAATTTTCATACTACTTTTTTATTCAGTTTAAAAAATAATGATATTATTAAATTTTATTTGCAATTAAATTTATGAAATTTTTTATAAAAATATAGATACTAAGAATAAAAATTTCGAAAAATTTTGAAGATTATATAGTACACATGTAACGGAACTGTGGCAACGTCACCTAGAGGAAACATCAGCGCCACCTAGATCAGTATCCACCTCGGCCATCATAGCCAGTCGACCTCCAGCCAACATAGAGAGAGCGTCTCGATTGAGGACTGTCCTTTGTTTTTCGTATATGTCTTGATTGTTTTCGTTATGTTGTCCCTTATGTTATATAACTGTTTGTGTTTATGTTTAGTGAATGTCTTCAAATAAATAATGTTAAAAGCTAGCCGTGGTAGTTATTGAAGACAAACGGTTATATAATTTCTGACGCCCAACGTTTTGGACCAGTGAAATATGTTAGGAATTCCAATTCGGATTTTAAAAAGCTTTTACCCCGAGTTTAAGTTTAGTTGCTGGAGATCGGCTCATTTTTGTTTTCAGATTGACTACCGGTCAAAAAGATTCCCATGTTCTGGAATATTGTCATGTGCTGCTAGCATATCGGCTCACATTTGTTTTCAAATTGACTACTGGTCAAAGTGATTCCCATATTCTGGAATATTGTCGTGTGCTGCTAGCATATCGGCTCATTTTTGTTTTCAGATTGACTACCGGTCAAAGTGATTTCCATATCTGGAATATTGTCGTGTGCTGCTAGCATATCGGCTCACTTTTGTTTTCAGATTGACTACCGGTCAAAGTGATTCCCATGTTCTGGAATATTGTCGTATGCTGCTAGCGTACTGCTAATCATAGCAAAAAGAATTTGATAAGTATCTTATATGTTATTGTTTATTTTGATTCTTAAATACTTTTCACTTATTACAGTAAAAGTAGTTATAATTTACATAAATCATTTTAGAAAAAGCAACGGCTTTCTTAATCAAGAGTTGTAAATTTGATTTTTTTGTTGTTGTTTGTGTGTATTTTGAATTTATTATTACATCCTCCACAGTTTTCACTAAGTGTCTATTTTATATAATATATGTTGAACAAATTGATACATTTAAATATGTGAGTTTCGATTCTCGCTCTCAGAACGGAAATTGTTTTTCCCCTCCTCTCAGTAAAGAAAAAATAAAATCGTAGACGCAGATGTGCTGGCGTCACATTTTATGAATGAGACTGCCGTTTTTATTTTATTTTGTTTTGCTACTTTCGAATATGCTCATGAATAAATATGACTCATGCTGTCTGTGAAAATTGTTTTATAATCTTTATTGGTTAATAACGCCGGAAATCCTTTTGAGAACTCTACTCTGTTTCATATAATCGCAAATAATTTTTTTTTTGCCTTAGTGAATATTTTTTTTCTGTTTTGATTTTGCACAATACTTCGAAAATTCTTTTAAAAGTTATAAAATAAAGAATAGTACATGTTTTGCGTTATCATTTCTAGTAAACGATATTTTAGTAAATGTGTTATTAACAATTTCCTGGTTGTAACGAAAATTTACAAGCAATATTATTTTGATATTAAGTTAAGAGTTTAATTGTCTGAGCACTTTCAATTTAAATTGCTATTGTACCACTTTTGATATTAATTAATTTTGTTTATATTATTTTCAATCTGTCTAAAGATGCAATTGATATTCATTTAAACAATGAAACTAAATATTTTTATGTGATCCACATTGAAAATCAGTTACAATAATTTTTTTTTTCTTTTCTTTTCAAGCATTGATTGTATTTGGTGTATTAAATTTTACTTGTTAACGTTTCAGTTGAAAATACATTCAATTTTCTCTGTCACTTTTGTTTAAAGTTAAAGAACATAATGTAGTAAAATTTTTATAATTGTATGTTACGACAAAAGTATATAACCAAAAGCGTTGAAATTTTGTTCTTGTTCTTGATGTGCATCTGTTTTGTATATGATTAGATATTAATTTTGTGCTGCACCTTGTTAGAAATCGCCAAAAGTTTTCTTATTTTAGTTTTAATGCATATTCCTTGTATGTGAATGTAAATAGTTTTAGGACATTTTATATCAATTTTCCGTAATCCTCATGAAAGACTACAACTCAATGATCTGTTGAGAAAATACGAGAATAATTTTCAGCTAGGGGGAGAAGCTACGCCATTCATTGAACACCACATCAATACAGGAAATAGTCCTCCCGTTTCAGTTCCTCCATATCGGATGAACCCAAGCAAGAAAGAGCTGTTGAAAAAAAGAAATTGACTCTCTTCTAGAGAAAAGTATTATAGAGGAATGCGAAAGCCCTTATGCCTCTCCTGTGGTCTTGATCACCAAACCAAATGGTAAAATACGGTTATGCATTGATTATCGCAAGCTAAACTCCCACACCGTTCCAGATACTTATCCTTTGCCACGTATAGATGATTTATTGAACGAAGCAAAGCCTACCCCTTACATGTCAACTATTGACTTAAGATCTGGGTATCATCAGGTAAATGTAGCAGAAGAAGATCAAATCAAAACTGCTTTTACTTGTCCCTTCGGAATTTATAAATTCAAACGAATGCCTTTCGAACTTCGTAATGCGCCAGCTACGTTTTCTAGACTTATAAATAAAGTACTTTCCGGACTGAAGGATGTCCTGGCATTATCATATTTGGACGACATCATCGTGCTGTCTCCTACCTTGCAAACATCAGACCGGGTAGCTCCAGTAGCTCCTCTTAGAAAAAGAGGACGGTCAAGACTTCCGCCACCTGACTTCTTGCCGAGACGGCCACGAAGAAGTCAGAGGGGGAGGATGTAACGGAACTGTGGCAACGTCACCTAGAGGAAACATCAGCGCCACCTAGATCAGTATCCACCTCGGCCATCATAGCCAGTCGACCTCCAGCCAACATAGAGAGAGCGTCTCGATTGAGGACTGTCCTTTGTTTTTCGTATATGTCTTGATTGTTTTCGTTATGTTGTCCCTTATGTTATATAACTGTTTGTGTTTATGTTTAGTGAATGTCTTCAAATAAATAATGTTAAAAGCTAGCCGTGGTAGTTATTGAAGACAAACGGTTATACACATAATTAAGTACCCTCTTGGACATTAATATATATTTTTAAAGAATTGAAACAAAAAATAGAAATAAACTACAAATAAAAGATGCTTTTCGAAACTACTTTCCGTTTAAAGTTTTTATAAAATTTCCAAATAAGTTAGGATTTAATCCAATTATTACCCCAGAAATAAAAACAGGTACTAAAAATATTTGTTATATATAAATCAAAAATATTGGTCTAATTAAATATATATATATATATATATATATTATCATTTCTTTAAACGAACTATTTTATAATATTTCAATCATTTGCAAAACATGAAAATCAAAATATTTCTTTCATTATTTTTTATATAAATTATTAATTTGAAATTTCTCTAATTGAAATGTTAAAATGTGTGGAATAGAAAAATGTGAAACTTCATTAAACCTTATCCCAATATTATTCTAAATATCATTATTACTACGCACGAGATATAATTTTCTGTAACATATAATATAATTTTTACAATATGCCTCTGGAGTATTCATGTTGAATTACTGAATTTACCTAGTCTTTGAAAAAGAAAATAAGAACGGGAATACTAGAACTTATACTACCCGAAATTTAGATCTGTTATTCTTTTTTGTTTTGTTCCACAGAAAGAGAACGCTAATGCATTGCTTACACAATCACCCGCAGTTAACCAATCCACTACATGACAATGAAACCGAAAACAGTTTCTTCTTCCCTGGGAAGAAAAAAAAAATTAATGGAACCCGCATCTCTAATGGAAAGTTACAGAACAATTTCTATCCCAGTGCCACTTCCTTCAACGCCTATTCTCGCAAAAGAAATCCTAAGGAAGATTGTAATGAGTGTCTTGAAATAAACACCAGATCTTATGCTGAAGTTCTATTGTTAACTTTCCAAAAAGTGATTTTTTTCTTAAATTCAAAGTTTATATAATGTATTATTATACAAGCTTAACCTGCATTATTATTTGTAATAAAAAAAAGTAAAATTTTCAGTCAGATACTTTGGTGGTGTTATAGCAGAGAAAAGAGGTAAAAAGTCATTCAATTTTAATGATTTTAGGAAATGCAGTTTAGATTTCCTGTTCCGATTAAAAATTGGTTGTGTGTCTAAGGTGTAAAAAAATACAAAGATTTAATAAGTTTAAAAGTGTTTGTTTTTCAACGAAAAAATATCACAGATTAATTATTATATTATTTAAATAGATAGGTTGGACAGATTATATAACTCTCAACATAATTTTAAATCTAAAAATAAAATATATTTATGACTAAAATACATTTTATTTTAGATATAAAATGATATATCTAAAATAAAAAATATTTTAGGTATAACATCCTACATTTATAAAAGCTTATATATATGAATAAACTATAATAACTAACAAAGAATTATAAGGTAATGAAGTTAGAATGGATTTTACAATTATAAATAATCTCCTCTATATAAAATAAAGACAATCATTTTTAGAAATAGATGAATTCCTGAGCATAAATCCATCTCAAGCACTTACGATTAAGGGAAAAGATATTAAACAATGAAAAATGTTTTAAAGTATATATTATTGAAAATAAATTCAATTCATTGCAAGATGAAATTTAAAAAAAAGGAGGAAGTTTATGCGAAAGCATATACTTCAATTTATAATTTAAAACAATTTTTAAGAAAAAGGGAAGAAACAAAAACATAAACAGGTTTCTTATATTATTCTATAAATATATATCTCAGAATTCCATGTAATATTGGTAGATTTTTGTAGACGTTTTTCATATTTCATTTCACAAAAACATATTATAGATTATGAAACCTATATATATGAAATTTCCTTTCTTTTAATTCAAAATGCTATATATATCTTTTCAATTTTCGATAAAACAAAAAATTAAATAATACGGTTGTAAATAAGAACTATATTTTCTCGTATAAGAGAAACTAAAAAGCCAATTTTTTTCATGCAGGGATGATCACAAAACATCTTTGCTGAAACAGACGACTGATTTAATAATGGAGAATATACTTTTAGATTATAGCTCATAAGAAATATTTTTTTTCTGGTAACTATTTCTGAAATGCTGCTATGCTAAAGAAAAACGCAGACTATAAAGAAATGAGAAATCAGCTAGGAAACATGGTCGAATTTCATGAAAGAAATTCGTTGAATGAGGCAAATAATTTTAAATTAGATTTCGTATTCTGTAATAATTGAGGATATTCCTTTATTTGAATACACAAATCTGAGTAATAACATTAATACTTGAAGTGTTTTTTTTAAAAAAACTCATTGATTTTCAAAAAAATTGTGCAACTTTCTTTAAAAAACAATAAAGAAAATGTTTATAATTTTGGATTATACCGATTTAATTTTTGTGATTTATAAGCGGAAAATGAAATCTTAGGAATAATATATTTTCATATGAACTTTTAACTATTCATGGTTCTGAACTATCAATTATTCGGCGTGTCTTTCCAGTCACTCCACATATATATTAATTTATATAATATTTCAATGTGAAAAGAATCTTTGAAAAGTTAAAATCACTCAATATTGATTTTTATAAAGTTATTAAGGCTGATAAATTCGACCAGATGCTTAAATCGAAAAGCAGTTTGGTCAGAGACATTGATATTAACTTTTACTGATGTATTACAGAATTGAAATTTCAAATTTCTTTGGAAAGGTAAGAGTTCCCAGAAAAAAAATTATAAATTAAGGTATAGTCACATAAGAATTCATACCGTAGATATGTCTGCAGCTTTTATCACTTGCAATCAGTACATAGAAGAAACATGAATTATTATAAGTTTCATATATCAATTTATATTCATTCACCATTTGTCAGAATTTATATTCTAACATACAGTAATGCATTTGAGTAATATGCATGTTGAATGCACGCATAGAGGGTGAATTGTATGAAACTGCCAATTCCTCCCCTTTTAGCCGAATTTGTGGAATGCTCGTTAGTTATTTAGTGATAATATTAATATTGTGAGTTAGCAAATTTTGAGTAATATTCCAATTTTAAACTCTTATTGCAACAGCATCATGATGCAAAAAATCTCCTTCGCATCTTTTCTTCATTTTCGGCAAATATTTTGTTCCAAAAATGTTTGCGACAATAAGTTCTTGTATGAATTATTTTATTATTTTCTACGCCTTTACCGAATTTAAAAGAATTTGTCTATCTTTCTGAAGGCATAAAGTTATGCATTCGTAGATATTCTTACGATCTGTAATATATCGTGACAACAAATTCAGAAGACTTCATCTTAAACACAGATTAGTAAATAACATAATATATAATATTTAATAATACCTTTTATTTACTATTTATCTTATTTTTAACTCAATATTATTCAATAATATATATTAAATAGTATACATAAGAAAAGAACTCGATTTTTTTGGGGGGATAATAATATAAATGACGCTTTTAAAAATTTCTTTACAGATTATTTATTTAAAGTAGAAATGTGTTTGAAATTTAGGTCAGTTTCGTATAATCTATCATGCAGAAGACCAGCATATTTAATTTGAATAAGAAAAGAAGAATTTAAAGAAATGCGTTTCAAAATAAACATTTTTGGAACAAAATATCAAATATTGTTTCGTTTAAACTATTTGTTTTAATTGTTTTACTTTATGTAACTTTTCCTTTCATGCACTACTTAGCTTTGGGAGTAGGGAATAAATATTTCTTGATGTTGTTTCCACATTTTAAACATGGATGATTAAAAAAACTCTGTTTTTCAAATACAATCTGTTAATTCTCCTTACTTTAATTAATTCTAAATGCTTGTAATTCTTTGGTGAAGTTGTTTACAGTCCAATAACGGCATTTTTCAACTGGAATTTGTTTCTTTTACATTCAGATATTGATTTTATAGTTATAATAGTTGACTTTGACTCTCATTGAATCTTTTATAACGTTTTACATTTAACACCAATTTGATCTTTTAAGATTTCTCTTTCTTAAAGTAAAAAAAAAGGCATGGGTTTTATAAATAAAATTGAGTTTATCTTTTCATCGAAATAAAAGGCAATTAGTTTTTTTAAAGAAAAATCCAAAAGCAAAGTTAGAGCAGAAAAAAATATATTAAAATATTAATTACTCTACGAAATATTCAATGATAAATATTCAATTATTTATACATATATTTTTGCATGAAATGTTTGTGATTTTCAGAAAAGAACATTTTATATTTATAAAGAGTGTAATTTGTTATTTTCTCAAATAATAATAATACACAATAATATAATGTTGTTATTAATTAATTTGGAATTGATTATAAATAATCACCATTCAAAATTTTTTTAAATGTCATTACTTTCTCATAGCTAATAATTAAGTTCATTTCTTGAATAACTTAATTTGAAAAGAATCAAGCATTTCTGTGCGCATGATCAATAATTTATCATTTTTTGACCCAATAACTTCTTTTAGTTCTCCAGAAAGTTTTATGTTTATTTTTTTCAGCTACTTCTGAATAGTATTAATTATGACTCCAAATATTATCAGAAAAAAGTCAGAAAAATTGATTAAAGTTTTTAACTGAAGAATTGTTCATTGTTAAATGTATTCAATTCCAAAGATATATATTAAAATATATGAGCATATTATTTTTCTGAATAAAATATCAAGAATCAGTTAATGATATGAAAAAAAAGCATTTGTGACCAATGATTCTAATTTCAGGAATATGTGATTTGAAAAGTAAACACAAAGTCTTTTGCCATCACATCTACCGATTATCAAGCCTATTCCAAGTAAGAATCGTCAATTTGCAGCTAGAAAAATCGAAAAACGTTGAAATAAAGATCATTTTACTTTTTATCGTTTTCCTGAGAAAATCAAGGAGATAAATTCCAATTTTACAAATTCCAGTTAATAAAAAGTATTTAGAAACAGATCTACTATAGTCGGTGTAGCTATTTTTTCCACGGCTATAAGTTAAGCAGTTAAGCTAATTTTTGATGTATTTAATGTAAAGGGACCTCAAATTGAATTATCAGTTATCTAGAACTTCATGTTCATTGAATAGATTGCCGCACAAAGCAGAATTAAGTAGCTACCTTCGAGGCTCAATAGTCAGAGCTTCTCATTTTATTTGGTTGGTTTATAGTACTAATCTCATCCACAATGGAAGACGAACTGGTTTATTTACTGGAAAAATAATTGAAATCCTTTTATTTAAATATTATCTGTTATTTATATAGGATTTAGGAGGTTAAACATTTTATTTTAAATATTTAAATTTTATTCCTCAATAAGTGGAATTCAAACTGAGAACCTAAAGTAATGGGTAAGTTCTCAGTCTCGTTCTATGAGGAGTTGCTTCTTTCTAATTGTTATAATTTCTTGTTTAAACTAATTGGGTACTTCTTTAACCCTTTGTTTTCAGAAAAGTAATTCGATTCATAATTACTCATATCATTTGAAAAAAAAAAAATTTTTGACTTTAAAAATAAATGTGGATAATGGTTGAACTTATTTGAAGAATTCTTCTACATCTTACCATTTTGTAGCAGTTAACAAACAAAATTGAGGAATAAATTAATTAAAAGTCAAAATGATGTACCGTCCTGAACGGTGATTGATAGTCACCATCTGAATGAAAAAGGTAAAATCTTTGGGAAAATATATTTGATAATTTTATTCCTTACCATTCATAATAAATCTATGGACGTGAAAAGTGTTTTTTGTTTTTGTTTTTGTTTCTTCATTAAAATGTATTTTAATTTTTTAATGAAAATTTCTTAAAACATATTTATAACTATTTTGGTACTGGTGAGGAATAAAAGAGTTCTTGACTTTTTAAACTGTATTTTTATTCACAACCATACTAACACAAAATAATGAAACATTTCTTAAGAGGAGATCACAGAGAAGAATAATGTTGATCACAGAGAAGGCACAAAATTATTACCAACATAAACAATGATTCAAAAAAGATAACATTTTAAATTTCTTCATGTAGCTGCTCTCTTATTGGCCAGTGTACGGCGCCGGCGCAGTAAGGTGCTCCGCACTCATTTACACGAGCAGCACCGCCACAACTATTTCTAAGAATAATCTTACAACATTATTACAATTCATTTCTCCATGTATTATATATTTTTTATGAACTTTTCTTCATAAAAATGTATTGCAATTTTGTAATGAAATTTTTTTCATAGAAATGAATTGTAATTTTCTTGGCTAAAATTCCCAAACTTCAAAATAATGACTTGTTCAATTAATATATTTCAAGATGCCACTTTTTCTATCTCTGCTCATTAAACATGCTTTGACATATACGATAGTTGTTTGCAAAGGAGTGGCAGTAAACTTTATATAAAGTAATTTATCAACATATCTATAAAAGGGATAAATATTTCAAAAAAGCTAGGAATTTTAGTAAAAATATTAAAAATTATGAATAATCGTTAGATTAAATAATAGGAAAAATAAAATTATAAATTCATTTCTTAACTTTTAGGTTTCACCTATTGGTATCTGTTTTGTTATAAAATAATCATAATACGGTCATTTGTTAAGAAAATATGGCCAATTTAATATGAATGCATAGAGCACATTTAGCATTAAATCATATATACGGAAAAAAGATTAGCTCACTATTCAAGGTTAAGCAATCTTTATAAGCATTTCAGATAATTTAATAAAGATTTTATATCTTAGCCTAGTAAGATATACGTGATTTATATTGCATAATATAAACTTGTAAAGCTTAAGTTAAGAGTGCACCATGGCAAATTTAACTATTATTATATATTAAATTACATACACGTAAACAAGCATGGTTGAATAAATGGAATCTTATGTGCGCAAGATTCCATGAAAGTGAATTAATTCAGTGTTCCTAATAAATTATTTGGTTGGCCTGGAAGCACAAAATGCTCTAATTATGAATTACTTTTGGAAGGTCAGTTCTTAAAATTGCTTTCAAAAATGTGATGAAAGCGTTATTCAAATATAGTTTTGGGCACATAGCACATTATTAATTATTTAGGAAAAACTGTGTCATCATTAATATACATAAAATGAAAATAGTTTCGGTTAATTAAAGCCACCATTCTCTATTTACGTTTTTCCTTCCAGGAAGAAGTCCATTTATTGTTGAGTAAAATTTTTGTCCACTCTTGGTAAATTATTTCCATAAATTGAAGCTACTTTTAACCTTTTATCTACTGTATCGATACTTATAAACTTACTTATATATATCTATCGGTACTTATAAGCACCATTTAAATCTGAATTATATTTTCGTCTTATGACTACTTTTGGTATTCTAAACACGGCGAATGTAACCCAAATAGTAAGAAAATATAAGCTAAAAGTACGAATGAAAAATATTTAATCAATAATTAAATTAAGATATATTTATTCATCAAAACTTTTTCTTTGGTTCTCTGGGATTATGTGCGGAAACTTTACTGCGGAAAAATTACTGGTAAAAATTAAATTGGAAAATTGTTGGCGACATAATTTAGTAGATAGAGGTTAAAAGAATTCTAAAGCCTAAAAATTCATATTTATTTCGTTTTATATCAAGATAATAGAGATTTAAAATCTTTTCTCTAATCACTTTTAATCAAACTGCGGAAATATATCTACCCATATAAATATAAAAAAATTATATTTACGAATGGCGTTTATAAAAATGTGTGATGAAAATGCATCGTGAATTACGAGATGCTTTGATAAAATAACAAGAAACTAAAAAAAAAATCACAATTTTTTTTCTAATAATCACTCCAAGCAGTATTAGTTGGTATGTTTTCTAAACACTCAAATATTATAAAATTTGAAGAAAGACATTGAAAAGGCCAGTTAACAAGAACATTTTATAAGGAAAATATCAAATAATTACAAATCTTTTAAAGATTTAAATCTCTATCCAACAAATAAGTGATTAATGTCACTTATATTACTGATTTCAGACAAGACTAATCATAAAACTTCAGTAAATAATGTAAAGAAACATTACAGTCAGTACTGTCTTAATTACAACTTATACTATTAAATGCATAAATAAATAATTTAAAATGGAAAAATTTATTCTTAGAAATATAAAAGGAATTATCAAAAAGAAAATGTCCTAGGTGCGTTAAATTCGCTGAATTTCTTTCCAGTTAAAAAGATATATAATTATTGAAAATGAAACTGATTGATTAGCAAACATATTGCTTAGAATTACTTAGAAATTTTCTCATCATGTTCATTAATAATGAAAAGGAAAAATACGTACTGTGATTTTTTTTATTTATTACAGAACGAAAAACTTTTTACGATGTATAATCCTTATAAATTATAGATTGTATAGTTTCAATAATGTAATTCATATTCATATTGTTATTATATAAAGTATAATGATAAAAACAATATGACTTATATGAAATAAATATTAGAAATTAATTCATAATTAACTTCATAGAACTATTATGTCCTTGCTCTGTATTTGTGATATGGCTTAGATATATTGAAAGTTATGCACCAAAATTATCAAATAATTCTTCGAATGTAGAATTATATGATTATCTGCCCAAAGTGTATAATAGCATAAATTAACTCATCTTCAATTTAAATGGAAAAAGAAAATAGCCTCCGATCAGAATAATAAAGTTAGATTTGGAATTGACAGTTAAAGAATTCGATTAAAATATCAAAAATAAATAAAAGCTCTCGGATATTACATTTAGAATAAACAAATAAATTCTGCAGTTTCTTTAATTATATTTGGAAGAAAAGAAATAACGATGTTTAGTATGCATATTAAATCCGTAAAATGAATTTATCTCAAAGAAATTAGATTATTTATTTATAAAGCTTCTCTTACTATCAATTTCATCTCTGCATTTAAGATACGTGATTTTTTTTAATACTTTACAGTCTTTTGAAATCCGTTTCAGAAGACAATCTCATAATTATTGAAACTGTTTTCACCAGAATATCTTAGGGCAGTTAAAGCAACAGCTAAACGCTAATAAATTCAGAATTTTAGATACATTAATAAATATTTTAAGCATAAAGACAAAGAAACAGATAATAACTAAGGTTACCTATTTCATCTTTAACTACTGAGAATACGAGATTTTCGTGCTGAATCATAATCCATCATAAAATCTGTAGATAGTTCAAGTATATAATTTGGAACTTTAATGCATGTACCTAAAATTATTCATCATGAATTCTACGAGGAACATCAGTTATTTAATTTCTACTTCCTTTTTTCGTTTTAGAAGACTTAGAAACAGCAAGATTTTCTCTTGACTGATTAAGGGTACAATGGACGTTCAAAAACCAAAGTTTCTCAATTTTTGAAGTATTGTTTTGAAATTTTCATAGTAATTGTATTTTACCAATCTAAGGCAGAAAAAAATTTCAACAAAATTCATTGATAACTTTTTGATTTTGTTGGTGAAAAAATGGAAATTCTGTAAAATTTCAATTTGCTCCAAGCGCATAAAAATATTACAAAAATGAATTATTCCAAAGCTTTACTAAACATTTTTTTAAATTCTGCAAAATATTTTGCATTCTTAAATTAATTCAAAATCTGATTTTTCCTTTAAAACTTGATATTATTGACTTTTTTTGAAAAAATTAAAAAAAAAACAATGCAATAATATTACTTGGGGTCTTCAATAAAAAAATAAGACCCATAATTCATCTATAAATGCAAAATTATATTATCATATATTCATACAGCATAAAATAAAAGTTTCAGAGTTGAAATTAAAAATAGAATACGCATGGAGTATTTGAAAATTTGGTCAGCAACATAAAATTTCATTTTGAGAAAAAGCTAAAGATACATTTAAATAATTCTTACAGACCAGAAACATAATTGAAATATCTTAAATTTATTAAATATTCATTTTTATTAAAAGAATTGTGTATTTTATGAAATATGTACATTTATAAATTTATAATATGTTTGAAAGAATTCACAAATTATATAAAGGAAATACTATTGGTGAAGCAAAACCCTGCTCCTTTTTTTTCATCAAAAAAGGTTCAAATAAAAATTAGACTTGCTTAATAATATTTCATTAGCCCCAAAGAATAATTAATGTTTATATAACATTTTTAAACTATATATGCAGCCATAAACAAATATAATACGAAATTTGAAGCAAATCAAAATACACCTGCTGCATAAATTATAATCTCATGTTTTTCTCCTAATTTGGCATGTGCTGATTTTTTGATTTTTTTCAATTCATTGTTATTATATGATTACAATATGATACAAGCTTATAAGATACCATTTATTTTATATGATGAACTGTTTTTCTTCCGAGTTATAATAAAGCAGCAATCAAATTTTATATATTTTCTTTGTTAAGACAAGAAGGCCTCTAAATCTTTGTTTTTCATTTCAAAAGTTTTTTTCTGTAAGTTCCCTTTTACTGGTAAATGCAGAACCAAATTCTTTACCATATTTAGCCGAGGATAGATACATTTTTTGATGAAAAACCAAAAATATTTGTTTGAAGGATTTGAAGAAATTTTTCCTGACATTTATGACAAAGAATATTCTCCAAAAAAGAATACTAATGCGATTGCACTGAATAATGTAACTATTATACACAATTTTAAGATGATGAATTCACTATTTCAGGTTTATTGCATTTTGCTTCAAAAATGTCATTAGAATTGCTTGGTTATGAATCGAAAGATTTCTTTGTCCATCATATCTCAGAATTTTCAGACAGATTAATGGAGTTTATTATTCCATTAACAATCATTTAAAAAATATTTAAAATAGTTTTAGTAAAACTCTTATTCAATTAGTTTGTACTTAATTATAATTGATTTTGTCTTTCAAAAATATGGTTTTAAAAGAAATTGTTTTTTATCCAATTACATTAAAAAAAATTAAATGTTTAGTATCATATTTTTTATAAATGGATTAATTGTCCTTTATCTTAGATATAATCTTTTAAGATATGTCATAAAAACTATGGATGATAACAACAAATACGATTTTGAAAGAATCATGCATCTTAATTCAAATACATTCAATCGTATAATATAATATAATCAACATTGCAAATTATCATTTGACACGACCTGAACAAATTGGGGAAAAATATAATCTTTTAGATTTATTTCTTATTCTATCATAGTGCAAGGGAAATTTCTAATCTTTAATAATTACTATAAAGAAGAAAGGAAAAATTACTTTTGGGAAAATCAACCCATATCATTTAATAACATGTAGAGAAATTTATAATTATAATTCTTTCAGGTGTAGAATTACATGGAATAATTTCAGGGACAACAAATACTTCACATTAATTAAAGTAAATATTTGGAACCCTATTCACTGTGTGTACAGCTGGAGTGATAAGGAAGCTCACAATTAAGTGGATGTAGTTACACAATAAAGAACCAAAGCCTAATTCTACAGTTTGAAATTCACCTTTCCCATAACTTATAGAAGCAATTAATGAACTACATTTTTAAAAGAAAATTGCCTCACTCATGGTATATTATTACTCGGTATCTTTTGGTTTAATTTTGAATGATGAACTTTATGCATAGTTTATAGTAATGAACTCGAAAATCAAAATCATTCATTATTGTAATGACTCCACGCCAATTACCCCTTTTTGCTCTAGCTACTGCATTAAAGTAATTCGTGTCTGATAATTGCTTCTTAAATGCAACTCACGAAGCAGTTCGGGTATTAGAAAGCCAAGTGGAAAGCAAGGATACATAATGTTAATCATTACTTCTTGATAAAGTGTATTGTTTCATTATTTAAAAATGCAAGTTTAATGATAATTATTGTATTGTTTCTTGTCCTTTTGTGTGCTATAAGTTACCTCAGGATCACTGCATGAAATATCTAAAAATACGAGAAAATATTTTATTATATTAAAATTCTTGTCCGTTTGTTCAAATATTTTATCATGAACAAATAAATTGAATATTTTGTAAGTATTTAATGCCTCTGAGTTTGAGATAAAAATTTTTTCTTTTCACTACTTTTTCCTACTGTGCTGTTCAAAATAAAATAACGGTTTTAAATCGAATCATGTTATTAAATTTTATAGCACAATGAATTCCAGTTCAGAACAGAACTACACATTGGTAGTAGAATCCTAAATTCAGATAGAACTCAGTAAAGAGATAGCATTCCTAGCTATAGACAAAGCTATGACGCAAAATTATTTTGTGAATATCAAATATTCTGTTAGATTATTTTAGACATTAGAAGGTAACATTTTTTCAAGTTTTTACCGTATATGAAAAATATAAAATCAATCCAATAACTAATTTACTGTGTTTGGAAAATTTAACATCAATATAACAAATCAATAACAAGCATTAATAGCTTAAATAAAGGCTAATATTACACTTTAATTTAAAATGAACAGAATTTCTAAAATTTCATTAGTTCTTTGATAGACGTTATACGTAATTGTTAAAGACATTTACATTTGAAAATGCACCTAAATAAAATGCACCATCGTTGCATCAGAGAGTAACATGCTTGAGTAAAATGATCTGTCGTGTTATAATAAATTGGATGAATTATTAGTGAGCTTAAATTATAATTAATATTACTTAAACCCACTAAACCACAGCAGATGAAACCTAATCAAGCTTGTTCGAAGTGGTGCTTACCAAGGATTTCTATTCACTATAGTTTTCATGTCGTCCCACACTAACAGAATAAAGGATGTGCACTTGTTTACGGAGTTAAGCACGCTTCATTTCGAGTTATAAATTAACATAATTTAATACGTACCGTTATATATCACCTAGCCGGAAGAAAAGGATTATGAGAATGAAGACGATTGTAAATGATACCAGCATAGACGCAGCTCTGAAACATCTGGCATCTAAAACTTTGCCGTTCTAGTTTTGCCATCATTGGATAAAGTTGGTTTCAAAATTTTATGACGATTAATTGCAATTCTTTATAAAATGCAATATCATTATCATAGACTGAGTATGAATAAAATTAATTCTGATACATATTATATTAAAAATGAACAATTTGAGAAAAACGTTTTTGTTTTTTTCAATGTTAATTTTTAAACTAAAGGCTGTTCCAAAATTAATGCAAAATTTGATTTTTTCATCTTACATGCAATTAAATGTTGGCAGCATATTTAAAAAATCATGTGACAACTGATAGTGTGGGGTTAGTAAACGATAGAACTCTGTTTATTAGAAAGAATATTTAGTAAGAATTATTATTTAACTTTTATTTAGTAAGAATTATTATTTAACTGTTATTTAGTAAGAATATTTACCTTACTATTTTTGCTCTCATCGGATAAATTTGGTTTCAAAATCTAATAAAGATTAAATAAAATTCTGTACAAAATACAATATCATTACAGTAGACTAAGTATGAATATAATTAAATCTGATACGTATTATATTTAGCATGAACAATTTCCTAGTTTCTTTAATGTTGGTTTTTTAACTAAAGGATGCTCCAAAATTAAAGCTAAGTTTAATTTTTCCCACCGCGCACGCAATAAATAACAAAAATCATGTGACAGCTGATAGTTCAGGGTTGGTATAAGATAGAACAACGTTTTTTTTTCACTGTTAAACAATGTTTCAAAAATAATTATAATGTGGTAGCTACAGTTCATAATTTTGAAAATAGACGGCCTTGATTATGTGATTTAACACCACTGGATTTCTTTTTAGGGAGTTATTTGAAATGAAAGATCTATGCCATCCAGCCCATAAACAACGTGCAATGTAAAAGGCAATTTAACTTAGTATCAATGAATTGCAACCACATTTATGAAAAATGATCGAGCAAAACTTCGACAAAATAATGCGTAGGTGCCAACTAACCCGTAAGGTAATTGACTTTAAATTATTCCATGCATAACTATCTAGATTTCTTTACGATTCAATAAAAATATTACAATTAAAATTTTTATTTAACTCATATCTTGCGTTAATTTTGGGACATCCAATAAATTTGTTTTTCATGCTGGGCTTTATGATAAAAAAATAAAGAGCCTGGTCAGGTAACCCAACAATGATTCCACAACAATATTTATAACGTTTTCAAAAATAGAAATTGTTTATTTGAATCAAGTCTAAAACATATCCTTAGAATATAAATCTGAAATCGATTCTTTTGTGTGTAGAATATCCTAAAAGGAAGGAGAATTCCAATATGAAGGAAAAACTAGTTTTACGGAATACATTCTCTTAATATTCGCAAAAGGATGTTCATTTAATAAGAAATTCAAACGACAAGAATTTTAATTAAACTTTTTTAAATCAACAGCTTTCAATTCTTCATTTGAAAATACCGAACTTGCATACTGCTCCCTTCTGTTTCTGTACCATATTTTTAACACTCATGGACTGACTGTCAAATCAAGGAAATATATTGCAAACCGCTTTATTCTGAAATTTATTTTAAACTATGTCACTCCAAAAGTTGCGGTTTTAGAAAATGCGCTTACTGCGATTTCCGTCATATTATTTTAAATCCCAACCAGTTGAGAGACCAGTTTTTAACTCCCATGGGAATTTCTCAAAGCTTTCTTTTCATTCAAACAGCTGCCCATAAGAAGATTTTCGAACAGCTGAAAATAGGATGCAATTTTCAAATATGATTTAATGCATATTTATAGGATTACTATATCTATTAACTTAAAATTTTGATCGTATTATTAATCTACCGAGATTAATGAAGACGATTTTAGATTACCGGTCTTTTCTTGCAATTTCAAAATAAATGGAAATGCAGTATTTATATCAGAATTCTGGTAATCAGGCCTTGAAAAATTAATTGCACACTATTATTTGTAATTTAAATTGACGACTAATCAAAATTTTATAAACTTGAATATAATTTGTTTTGGGAATAACTAAAAAAATGATTATTTCAATTAGGACAAAAAAAAAGAACATTTGGAAATACTACGATAATTTGGAATGGATTAAACTCTTTCAAACAAATCACTTTTACCATTCATGTCTATAATGTGATTTATGACAAACTTACAATAATTCAAAATGGTCTGATTATTTTAGTGGAATATCATTAAATCCATACAAAATGAGAATTATGTTCAGCCAAAATCGAGATATAATCTCTCCCAAATATTTATTCCTAACACAAAAATTCATCATTATCTGCACGCTTCATAAATATGAAATGTTTATTATCTTTAATTCAATCCTTAGATACAAAAAAATATTTAAACAGAATATGCCACTCAAAATATTTAAATAAT
Organism: Argiope argentata; assembly: GCA_026289955.1. Lineage (NCBI taxonomy): Eukaryota > Metazoa > Arthropoda > Arachnida > Araneae > Araneidae > Argiope > Argiope argentata. Next base: position 1,477,577 of record JAOUZG010000635.1, on the reverse strand, counting down.
GCAATCCAAAACAAAATATTTTAAAATTTTAAATTTATTACGTGAAAGGAATATACAATATTCATTTAACATCAAAAGTATAAAATGATTCTATAGAGGATTGATATTTTCACTATGACTCCACTGTAAGCCCAAAATGACTTCATTAGCCTATGTATTGTTTTTTTCCAGACATTTCCATTTCCTTACATTTGATATGTGCATTATTAATATTTTGAGATGAGCATGTTCTGTGCACATATTTTAATTCGGTGTCTCTGAAATAAATAAAGTTATCTTAAACGACAAAAAATATACGAAACTCCACGAACATTATATTTTCATGAATTTCCAAGCATCATACTATATCTGGTGAAACAATATTCTATCTATATGTCTATGGAAATAATAAATCGAAATTGCTTTCATCTATACAGATAAATTTTGGTACATCTGCTCTACAAAAAAAGGTTCAATTTCTGTCGTATTCTGAACGAAATCCATGCAGTGGAATAATGTCTGTTTTTTCTACCAAAAGTTAACAAGGCAAATACAACAATATAAAATTGAAAATGACAACTACCAAAGGGTTAACCATCTATCGATAAGGACACTCAAAATATTGTAAAAGTGACAGCTTAAAAACTTAAGGAATTATGTCTTTAAAATTTTGGTTTTAGTTGGTTAGGAAAAAATGCACATTCAGTTTTTGATATTTTGTTTATCGCATCTTAGTGATAAAGCGACAAAAATTGCACACTAATATGTTCAATTGTATTTATCGTTCACCAATGGTATTTGGCTAATAATGGATAAGTGCAGAGAGGTATTTTAATATTTGATAAAGTTTAATAGACCATTACAACTGATTCCAAAGTATAGTTAACTACAACTAAACAATTACAATAATCAAAAACTATTTAAAATACTTTGATCAATGAAAGTTATTTCCTGAATAGGAAATAAAACAAAAGAAATCATAACGATCAAAATTTATATCGCTGAATACTGAAATTCTAGATTTAACTATAGCTATTTACCTATTCTTTAACATGTCACTCATAAACAGCAACCTATTAATTGGCAGATGTTTGGAAATAGGTTCTTATACACAACAGAATATTATTCAAATGTTTGTTTGACAACAATCGTGAAAAAGTCTATTCGTCCATCTGCCACACACTTGAACCTTAGAAAAAAACACTGAGATAATAAAAATATAAATGAAATTATGCATGGATGGTTTGCTCATAATAAATAAAATGTACAAATTGGTTAAAACATAACCTTTCCAATACTATGACAGCTGCCATTAAAACTAATGAATGCAACGAAACCAAATTTTGTAAGAGATCGCAAAAGACACGAAATTATTTATTACGAGAAAAAAAAAGAAAAAAAATACGACATGTATCTTAGGTCTGTATATATTGTACATGTAAATCTGTATCTTAGGCATTAATATGAGCAGAAAAAAAAGTTTCACGTAGCCCAGAAATCTGAAGTAATAATTAATAAAGCATTTTATTTAGTTTCATAAAATGTTTTAATCTTTTTTAACCATTACTTATCATTCGCAAATTAGTTATATTTAAACATTTTATTTTTCATACGTTCATTTTTAATACTGAGATTTTTTTTCAATTTCGGATTTTCTAAAATCTTTTGTCAGTGATTTTAGCTAGGAAACGTTTTATTTCTGCTTTTATATTCGCATACCTATGACAGACTATACATTAAATTTAAATATATTCCGTTTATTACCATCACCTAGAAAGGCTTTTATGGTGAGAGAATTACTTTATCCCCCCCCTTGTAGATATACAACGAATTTTCCAGCAAATCAATCAACATACTGACTCCTCATCCATCTATTCCTTAGCAAGTTGATCGATTATTCCTGAACTGTACAGACCTTTTAATTGGATTTTCCTATAACATTGGTTCTGAAACGTTAAAAATATTATATATATTACAGATTGCATTTTTAAAAGAAATTTTTAACCACGCGAGTCCCCATATGCATCGCCATGCTAAGCATTATAAAAAATTGTATTTAATTTATCAAAAGATCCTACAATTTTTGATAAAAACATATTGTGAATACCTGGTTCACCCAGTTTATTGACGTTTGAGTATTAAATTTTTTTCATAAATATAAAGCTTTTTTTTAATTTCAGCTTTTTATTTTATATATAAATGAAATATAGGAATTTAATTGAATCAGTCTATTAAAATGCATATTTTGTTGTTTCATAAGTTAAATACTCAAAACGTTTAATTAAATACAGTTATAAGTTACGACATATATTTATATTCGAATGTTGCCATTCTACAATAAGTAATAGCAGTTTCTGAGTCACAAAATGCGTTATAAAAATAGATTACCAAGCCTCCAACTCTTATGATTGGCAATTTTTGATTTCTATTAATTTATAGACATAACAAGTTTTTTATCATAACCAACTATGTGGAATGTTTCTGTAGCTTTAATGGCTATGTTTTTATGAAAAAAAATTATATTGTCGCCTGATCTTTCTTTAAGTACAAATAATTTATTTCCATATAGATATACTATACTATATAACAATTCACTTAAAATATTTTTGTTTCTTTTTCATATAAAGAGATACTTATATTTGTAATACTTCATGAAATACATTTACTTGAAAAATTCAATTATTATAGTAGTTCGGCGTTCCTTCTCTCTGAAGTTGCTGTTATTTATGGCACTTGCTTATGGGCAAGCCCCCCGCTGATATAGCAGTAGATTTAAGCCGAAAGGAGCGTCTCTTGTTTCTGAGGTAGCGCCAACTAGGGCCAAGATTACGACTTAGCTACACACTCGCCATTCATTTGCTGGCACATCCCCTTTTCCCCTTTTTACAGGATGACACAGTCACACATCTCACAGTTAGCACACAGAAGAAAAACCCTGCCCTGACCGGGACTCGAACCCAGGACTCCCAGAACACGAGAAAGACGCGCTACCTCTGTGCCAGAAAGCCGGCTCTGTCTGAAGTAAACATTATATATGTTGTATACACTAAAATATTAAATAACTGTCGAATTTTTGATTGAATCTATCAAGATACAGGTTACACACAACATTACAGGTTAAATGTAATTATTGCCCTGATTTAGGAAAAAGTCGAATTAATAAATTCTCTTGTCTAGTGTAATGCTCCTTTTAAGGCAATCTGTACATTATCATATTTATTTCTCATTGTTTATATTTCTAAGATTTATAAGATGTTATAGAAGATTTATAAGAAATAAGTTATTATTTACTAAGAAAACCCGAATGTGCTTATGCAATTATTATTTTTTTACAGATTCCCCCTCCTATTGCTTTGCTTCCGCAAAGAAATTGGTTGCTGTCGTACAAATATATTTTATTCTTATTAGCAGAGGATCTTCATGAATCGAAATGAAAAAGCATTTCATGGCGCTAAAAATGTCTTTTACTAAGCGAATATGAATAGAAGCTAATTAAAAATACAAAAGTCGAAATAAATCGAACATCTTACTCTTTGTTTATATTCTGGTGCGATTCCGGTTTTCTAACCATCTGTGTTACCCGGTAAAATCATTAAGCCTTCCCAAATATTACTTGATTATTGAATTAGAAATACGACACTTTCTCATTTCAAAATTTTTCTTATTTGCGATTAGTAGCTACATTATCTACTGGCAACAAAATGTTTTTTTCCTTGACATTTGCTGTTGCTTGATGGAATGTGTACATAGCGTTGAAATGAAGACAACAACATTTTAATGTATTAAAATAAAACAATAATACATTTATTTTTTCTTGACAAATATTTGATTAAACATTTCGAAATTGAATCTCTTTCTATTGTGCGGAACGTATTGTTTCTAAAATAATATTGTAAGTTTGAAGGTTTATAATACATCTAATCTGGGCAGTAGATGTTTTGTTTCAAAAGAAAGAATTTAAAAAAATCGATTACAGTGCTATGAATGATCTGTATGATATAAAAATGTCAATCGTTTCCAAATATCTTAGAAAATACAAACGAAGAAAGAATTGATAAATTGAGATATAAATAAAAATGACTTATATACGATACAAGACATATAAATAAATTTTTAGCTTCTATCAGCAATAAATAGCATCGATCATGAAATGTATAATGTAGTTTTGTTTAGTCATATAGTTTTCAATCCATTTTATATTTTTAAGCATGCATTTTCCATCTATTTAAGCAATATGTTAGATTCAAACAATTCATTTTATAATAACCAGCATTATGTTTGCAAAAACATTTTGATTATTACAATTACCCTTAATACCTGAACACGACACTGCACTATACACCACTTTCAATTCTTGTTTTCATGCGTCTCCTCTCTTCCTGATTTAGTCCTGATTCAGGTGGATTTTGTTAAAAAGAAGAAACATTAAACTGCTATTATTTGCAAAGTGATTTACATATGATAAAAACAAGTACAGTTTCTTATGTACTTATAGTTTCTTGCTGTTGCCTAAAGACTATAAAAAGGCAAAGTGGGCAAATGAAGCATCAACTGCACTAAATTACTTGTGAGGAAACAAACAATAAATTTGATTTACCTAAGTTTTGCTGTGGGTGATTGTAGGCACTTGAAGCGTCTGAACTAGTATCAAAATAGCTGCACCACTGAAGTGATCAAGAATAGCACTTACTACAAAGAAGAATTACCCAGCAGAATAAAGGGTATCAGTGTCAAGCTTTTGATTATCACAGCCTATTAAATGTTCGATAGGAAAGGATAGTTACCAGATACATCCAGTCAAACAGAAGTGCTGCATTACGTAAAATTGCAGGCAGTCTTAATCAAGAAGCGCCTGCGAAGGTCTCTAAAGGAGCTTTTTGAAGTACATTACATAGTAAAGGCAGTTCGAGAGCCTATGCAGCTTGCCTTAAACAAGAGAAACCGTCTCTAGTACAGAAGAGGGCCAAGGAATCGACAGTAGATGACTAGAAAAAGAATCATCCGGTTTTATGAATTTTCAGCTAAAGGATGTAGATGGCAGAATGTGAATATCAAGAAAAGAGTACGAAAGCATGGATTGCAACTCCATTGTTAGAAAACTTTAAGTTGGGGGATACAATGTTCTGGCTTGAAAGACGCTGTTATGAAAATGTAAGGAACCTTTGATTACAACCGTACAAGACTGAATATATAAGTGTTATAGCAGATTAAGTGCATCCTGTTAGTTGAAGGATGTACCTTGGCGTTGATGGCTTATTCCAGCAAAATAATGTTTCTTGTCAAACAATTTGCACAATCCACAGACTTTTCGAAGACATGATTTAAATTGCCTGGCATGTTGCCCTGCACAATTCTATATCTCAATCCAATGGAGAATTTATTGTATGAGATCCAAACGAGCCATCAGGCCGTTTGATCCAGCACCATCAAATTTTAAAGAAAATAGAAAGTATTGTTTCTGAAGTTCATTATACTACTTATTAACATCACATAAAGCTAGTGTCAAGTGTACTCCATTAGTTGAAATAATATGTCCATTCAGTGTATATTATTGAAAGCAACAGCAATATTTAAATGAGAAATGTTAGGAGTATAAGAGTAATGAATGAATGGAATCAAGAAAAATATTTATTTTCTTTAAAATAAATTTTGTGAATTTGAAAACAATTTTCTGCCTTCAGCGACTTTATGAAATATGGCTATCAAATTATTTAAATTATAATTATTTTACCAGGTCTTTGAAAAGATAATTATATTACACAAATCACATTTATTTAATAAAATAACATCGGTCTTAAAACTTTATTAAATTACTTTTCTTACAAAAAAATTGGATTCAAATTGTTATGTTATTGTTTACATTATATTCCTTACAAATAAAAGTATACTTTTCTGTTGAATAACGTAACGGAATTGTTTAAACGTACTTGGTAAAAGCTTAATTATTTAATTATGCAATTTCAATAAACGATAATCAAAAGTAATACGATGCTTCGCATTCAATAAATTAATAATCGGGATCCATTCTAAGGGAAGAAATTTGATTACACTATCATAAACATTTTAAATCATGTCAGCCATGAGAGCAATTTAATGGTGCATTTCAACTTAACAGAAGTTCATGAATATTAAAATAATGTTTTTGGACTGTAAAATCTTATAAACAATTATTTAAGGAATAATGAGAAATGTTTGGCTATCAATAAATAGGATGATTTATCTTTAATTCAAAATTATTATAAAAGAAAAAGAATTTTTGTTTCATTTCTTTCTTTTTGGAATGCACATGAAAGGTAATAAAATTTAAGTACAATAATTATATTTTAAACTATTGTTTAACAACTAGGTAAAAGTATTTTTTCTTCATTATATTCATTGAAAATAATTTCAGCTATTAATAAAATGATCTGTGGCTATATTGGCACCATTACAGCAAATATCTAGCTAAATGGTTTATTATTATAATCTAGAAGATATTAAACAGGAAATCTTATAAATTAAATTGAAACAAATTGTATTATCTAGAACTTTGTCGTGAAATAGCACGTAAGATTAACAGGAATTGAATAAAATGTTCAAGGACATTTAAAATTTATTTCAGTTACTTATAAATAATGATAATTTTCAAGATTTTTTTTCGACGCCAGAATTAAAGTCTAATGTTTAAAACTTAATGGATTTAATTTTTTAAAAAACCCATCCCTCCTCTATTTTGTTACCCGACTTTATAACTGATATGGAAAAAAAATGCATCCTTTAAAATTTAGAAAAAAATAGTAAATGCACAACCTTTCTATGACAAAATTATAAGGAATAATTTTTACAAATATTAAAAAATATGGGCAATTATTAGATTTATATAAAAAAAATCTAATTTACATTTTTAATATCTTATTTGATTAAAAAAAGAGCATAGAAAAATTTTTCTTGTTGTTATTGTTACTTATAGCACTTGCCATGGACAAGCCCCGCTGATACATCAGCAGAATTTAAGCCGGAAATATACGTCTCTTGTTTTACAAGTAGTGCCACCTAGGGACAAGAGTACGACTTAGCTACACAGACGTCACAACCCTTTTTAGGGGGCGGACTACATTCACGCAAGTCATTCATTCATCTCAGATCGTAATTCAGACCTGGAACAGGGAACTATCACCCCTGGCCCAGTACCCCCAGTGATATTACTCTCGATATGGAGGACTTTGCGACCACGAACAGATTTAACGAGCGCCAATCGCCACACACTCGGGGATTCTTTTGGCCGGTGAGTTTCGAACCCGTAACCTAAGGAGTACGAGTCCAACGCTCTACCAACCAGGCCATCCCGGCCCTAAAACTTCTAAGGTTAATAAACATAAAACTCTGTCTGAAACTTTTAAAATACACCAAATTAACTTAACCGAAAAAATGTTACCATAAACATTTTCATAAATAAAAATTTCGAAAATTAAACCATTAAATATTGTGAACTAAGAACAATTATAAAAAAGTGAAAAGTTTAAAATTGCGTTTTTTTTTTTCAGTACTGGTATATAGTCAGCCTTTATAATATCTAAACTCCCCTACAAATTAAATTGAATCTTCTAAATTGGGTATTAAGAACACTAAATAAATAATTTATCAGAAACTTAGTTATTTCGATATAAAATGATAAAATTATTTCAATTGAATCGTTTTTATGAAAATAAAGGCAGTTTTCATTATAAATTAGCGCAAATAATCTAATCAAGATCTAATAAAAATTATTAGAAATATTAAGGAAATCTTCAAAAGGAAAAAGTCAATTTATTAAATCAAAAGTCAATGTATAAAATGATGATCTCAAACAAATTAAGTTATCATTAAAATCTTATCTATTCATTAAACTTCATATTGTATATCTAATCAATGAATATGTGTGCCTAAGGAAATTAAAATATATTAATAGGGGGAAAATTAAATTGAATGTTAAATTTAAATTATGAAATTAATTGGATAAAATGACGTATTAAAGCGAAGTTCTTCTAAGAGTAGCGTTCAATACGAACATTTCATTTTTTAAGCAAACACATTAAAGTGTCAATATTTCAGTGAAATTCGACAAGAACTTTCAAAAATTCCAGATTAAAATATTAATGAAGGATTCTTAAAATTAGAAAAACATTTTTTTTTTTTCGAATAACAATTTATTAAATGACCAAATTACATTTTCGCTCAGAACTAAAGAATTACTATAGTTTTATTTACAGTTAATGATATCTCATAGATATTGAAAATTATTTAAATCATTTTTAACGATTTTCTAATTGTGAAATAAATTGTTTCACTTTATAGAATAAATAAGTAATATCAAGATTACTTATTCAATTAATTTTTTTAGATTTTTACATCCAAGTGGAACTTAATACGAAACATTACATATTCGAGAAAATATGGAGTTATTTAAAATAAAATTATGTTTACAAATTTGTAATTAAAATAATATAATTTAAAGATTAGTTTAGATATATATGGAACGATATTTCACCATATGATTTACCACAAAATATTGTTATTTGTATGCTGAGTATGCTGCTTATATGCTTATATGTTTTTTATGTTTGTATGCTGCTTATTTGTTTTACTATTACTGACTCGTAATAATACAGATTGGAACACTGAATACCAAAAAATTAGGAGAAACTATAGCAAATAAGAAAAAATTATAGGAAAGAGTTCCAAGATTATTTGGGGGGGATAAATGTTAAAAACTACTCCAAAAATGTATATAGTCCTTCTTTGATTATAAGGCAGATAATCAAAATGATAAAATAACATAAGGTGGGAATACTCAATGCATAGATGGATAATAAATAATAAAATTAGCGTTTGTCAATCCTTCAGTTATCAACAGATTTTAAATAATCTATAACATAAAGAAATTTAATATAAATATTGTATAAGCAAAAAATTGACAGATATTTGTTTGCACTTTTGTCTTTTGAGGCTTATGGGATTGGAAATTCAGGAAACATAAAAATCCTTAGCATCCGCCCTTCATCAGAAAAAGTTTAAAGTTGACATTTTGCATACATTGCAGTAATGCGAATTGTTAGCAGATAATATATTGCCTGAATGACTTATTATACACCTTAAGATAAACAATTTTAATGCAAGATATATTTTTATTTAACAAGTGTTACATTGAAAATAAAATTATCAGGAATTATTTTAACATTTCAACTTTTATCAAAATACATATATTGTTTATAACTTATAGATTTTACAAGCTCATATTTAGTCCACATTTTTTACATTTATAAACCTGATAACAAATTCTGTTTATTATTAAACCATAAAATGTTCGGTTTTAATCATTTATTAAGAATAGAATTGATTTATAAGCGTTTTTATGTTTTGCGCAGGAATTCCGATTTTTTTTTTGCTGTTTCTTTTATATAAATTTTTGACTATGCAGCAATTTAGAATCAGAAATTAAGGGCATTTTAATTGCTGATAAGCTCAGGAAATGTTAAAATAGTATATTTAATAATCTACACACGAAAGTGTAGAAGGACGAATAATTACAAAATTGTATTAATTCATTAAACAGGAAACGTATATTGTAAAAGAAACAGCATTATTAAATTTCCTGTTGATTATTCATAGGAATGATTGATATTATTTGCATGAATGTTGCATTTAAAAAGGAAAAACTCTTTGTTTTAAATTCTAAATCACTATAAAAGCTTTTGACAAACAAATAGGCAATTATGAACTATGAGCAAAGCTCATACGTTTTTTAAACTTCTATTTTAATAAGAAGTCCAAGTTTATATTCATTAATAATATATTTTCAATAAGAAATATATTAAGTACATTCATTAATAATATATTTTCAATAAGAAATAAATATACTTTGAAGTTACGACAGTGAAATGATGAAAGCTTAATACAGAGTTATTCGAAATTTAAATAAGCTCTGTTTAAAAATTTATTTTAAATTAAAGAAATTTCATTAATGTTAAAGGTTTTAGAAAGTGAGGAAATGTTCCTATAACCAGGTCAAGAATTCTAATTCATGGTGACTAAATCCAGAGTAACTCTCAATTTAGAGCACAAAGAATTTATTTCACCTAAATGCAACTCAAACTACCATGAAGAGGAGCTTCCTTTATAAAGATAATTCATTAGGCTTTTGATATGTTAAGAAATTAGTTTTGCAATGACTGATATTCTTGGAATCTTACTAACTCGAACAGAATTTTAGCAGCTTTATTTCGGGTATCAGAAGAATGGTTCAATTATATATTCTGTTTCGTTATAAACTAAAATAGAAAATTTCTGAGAACAGTCATAAGATTTCACATCCGAAGAACTGAGAACTGTATTATCATAAATGGATTCAATTTTAGTATGAAAATAACGTGCATATTAGATTCTTTGAGAAAAATGCTTAAACAAACGAGATGAGCAAGCATGTTTTTGCATAGCTTTACAAATATTTTCAATTTTATACCACTCACACTCATTCATTTGCCGATTTACGTTTCTTGAACTTAAAAACAAAAATAAGCGTATCTTTTTCAACTTGAAAAATAAAATATTCTTTGAATGGTAGCCCAAAACATTTGTTTACAAAACATGTTTTCCCTTATTAAAACATTCAAAAATATGTTTATAAGATTTCTTGTTTCTATAGTTCAAAGAAATTGCATCTCTTTTCGTATTTCACAACTTTTATTGGTATTTACTCTTACGATTTAAGCAAATTGCCATAACGTTGCATTTTCATCATTTCACATTATAATGTCAACAAAATTGTGTATATTTATATTAGAATTTTCATGTCCGTTTGTTGGATGAACTAGAAAGGATTTAATTTGTAGTAGACAATTAAACACGTCATAATTTAAATAATTGAAAAGGATACCTTTTTTTAACGTTTTTCGAAAGAATTTAATATTTTATTGAATACGGTTTTCAAAAAGATGACGCTTGTTAAATGCTAAATCTAACGGTAGTTTTTCACAATTTTAAAGCATCAATACTGCTTCTAGTTTTCCTATGGATATATTTACGATAGTTTTTCTTTCATTATAACTTATTATAATTGAAAATTTATTTAATTTTGTTTTTTATAATGAAAGATTTTAAAATATTAAAATATTTTACAAAAGTATAAATATATTCTCTTTTAATGGTAGGCATAAGAGCACTACATATTAGTAACGATTTAAAAAAAAATCTCGAAATTAATTTTTACGTATACATGAGGAAAAAGGTGGAAATAAGATGTAGATAAATATAATTGATCTTATTAACATTTTCCTGTGAAGTTCCCCTAAAACAATTTCAAAATTTGAATTTAGAAGAGAACTAAAAATATGTAAATTTAATTATACAAATTTTAATTAGATATATTTAAAAAGTTCTTATAATAACAAAATAATTAAAAAGATCTGCTATGCATAATACTTCAACGTATAATGTCAGAGCAACATTTCTTGAGCGGCCAAGCGCCATGTGCTAGTGCAAGTTAAATTCTATTTTTATTCTTTTTAATTGTTTCATTGAATCAATCACTTTAGTAATGCCAACGATCCAAAAAATTTTGTCTCGCATTAATTTCTTTTTTAAAAAAAAATCACATTTCTTTTTCATTTAATTTCATTTAATTACGTGCTCAAAATGACATTTTTTAAAGGTTTTATTTACTGTAGTCCTTAAGTTATTTTTTTAATCACAGCTTTTGTAAATGAATTCGCAACACGTTATTAAAAGCTGATTTTTTGACATGCTCTTGCAGATATTATTTCAATTTATCACCAACGGATTTTTATCTACCTCATTCCCAAAATAACATCATGTTCTGACATGATAAAAATATAATGTTGATTACTGCAAAACTTTTGGCTCCAAAATTATTCGTATAAACATATAAATGCAAATATTGACAACTTATGTGACCTATTTCAAAAATCGTAAGCTTACTTATGCTATATCATTTTTAATATATGTGGAAAAAAACTTTCAATTAATGTTTGCTGGTTTTTTTAACCTAACTTCTTTCAAACATAAATTTAGAATTTAATAAAAACGCTAAACAACTGATTTATTACTCAGGTTTTCATATTGTAATGATATATTTAATTAAAATTAAAAAAGCCTTCAGCATATGACTATCATTAGATTGTTTTAATAATTTAATGAATTACCAATTATTACTTGTATCTGCTTTCAAATGAAAATTACCAATTTGAATCAAAGATATTACTGAAAAATATAAAATAGTATTAAGATACAAATGTATATTTTTAAAAAATTCAATTTTCATTAAAAGTAGAATTTTTTTTATCCAGAATCTAAAAGTCGAAGAAAAAGAATTCATTTCTCATTGAAACTAGCAACATAGCATAAAATTGGGATGCATATTTATATGCATTTTGTAGGAAAGAATCTTTCTTAATATGAATTTAAAGAAGGTATGACGAATGTAGCAAATATTCTTGCTTTAAGAGTTGATATTAACACTTCAGTCGTTTCGGTTTTACTTTGAACCCCTATATTTTTCGAGATTTCCTGCTTTACCGTACTCAGAAACCGCTTTGATTAAAATATTTTTGAGAAAATAACTTTTACAAGTGGGAGAAAAAGAAGGCCACATATTTTATATATTTCTTACCATTTCAAGATTTTTCTCTTATTTAAAATATTATGTACATTTTTTTAACAATTTGAGCTACTGCAAATAAAATCTAAAATCTATGAAAGCATACATCAGAACAAATATTTACTCATAAAAACTTACTTAGCAAATAATTGATGTAAATAATGAATAATGTCCCTTGGAAAGTTTTAGCTTTAATTTCTTTGAAGGCATATCAAACTAAGTTAAACAACTTTAAAAAGTACAGAAAAACGTGGAATTTTTGCCCTCCAAGTGTGTTTTAGAGAAGAGGCATGATTCCCATTTCGTTTGAACCTTGTTGGAGTGTACCATACTTGCTGTTCTCAGCTAGTTTTTGTTCCAATTATATCCCTTGTTTGCACAAATATTATTGAGTTAATAACTTTAAGTTAATTTCAGATACAATAATGATGCTTTTTCCTAAGAATTTTTTTTATTTTGTTCAGGAATTATCAGGTCCTTTTGAAACTATATATAAATAATTACTAAAAACATTTCAATGCTTGTTTGAATTCAAAAAATATTTTAAACCGCTGGCAACAAAATGTTAACATCAGTATCGAATTATTTTAATCCCAATCATATTTACTTCAATAAAGTTCAATATTACACCTGAAATACAAATCAATTGTTAAAAAAATTCGTAATAGAAATCTTTAAATTATGTCCAAACGAATTAATTTATTTTCTCTAACATGATAAAAAAAAGACTATAAAAAGCGTACTATCTGGAAATAATAGTTTATCATGTTTTTTCTCATTTATATTAGAGTTATTAAATCTAATTAAATCCGAAGATTTAGTAAAGAAACACCTCCATTAAAAAATTATAAATAAGCTTTTATGAATTCGTTTTATCATTAAAAAAAGCATTATGACATACCTTATTATCCTGTTTTGGTAAAGGCTTTTTTTCTAATATCGATAATATTGTCTGGAAACATAAAACTTTTAATGTACGGTGGGCACAAAAATTTCCTTATATTTTATTATAAAGTTCAGATTTCAAAACACGTCTTGGAAATGACATCATAAAAACATAAATTTTAGTTTTTCTTCGTTTGAAAGTCCCAAAAGAATTTCATCATATAAAAGTGTTAAATTTATGTATTTGCTTCAAACATTGATGGTTGATTAAGAGAAAATCAAATAAAATATTCTCAAATATATCAACTTCTTATGTAAGGCATGTCAATACACTGAAAATACGTTTTTTATAATAATTAAAAACACGAAAGCATTAATATTAAGAATTTAAAATGAAGTATACTGTTTTAAGTATTTCAGCTGTTTTAAGAATTTACAAAAATTATTTAATTTTTACAATATTTTCATCAAAGGATTTTTACAAATCATAGTAAAATTAATAAATAAATAAATTATTTTTATTTTTATAAATTTATTAAAAATTAAAAAATAGTTTGAGCAAATAATTGTCAAAATTGCACGATTTGAAAATAAACTACCCTGGTCACATTTTGAGTGCCTCAAGTCTTCAATAATTCTATTTTATATTAATTTTTACGATTTCAAATCAAAAATAAATAGATTTAATCTTTCATTACTTGATAAAAACCGAATGATATTTAGCAAATTCAAACTGAGAAATGATTCTTTAACCAACATATCTTATTTATAGCATATGATTGCCTTTACGGAAGAAAACGGTTAACCAAAGAAAGAAAATACGAGAACTGAGGAATTATCCTTTGCTTATGAAGATTATTGCATACTTATTAATGTATTTATGAATCAATGAATTATTTGCTCCCTTGAGAAGAAATGTTTATTAAGCAATGCATTAGAAATAAAACGCTAAAAATAGAAAAATAATGCGAGGTTCTATGCGAATAAATGTATTTATAGTACATCACTTCTATAGACATTCAAATGAAGCAATATTATTTTTCTTATACTTTATGTTAATAACTTTTGTCATACTTGTGTTATTTCATTAATATAGAAAATATTGAAAGTATTAAAATAAATGTCGGTGTAAATTCTTTTTATAATAAACACATTTATACTCTTAAATTATGAAACCACAGTTAATCGCCAAGCCTAAATACAATATATTAGTATCCTTGTTCTCAAGATAAAATAAACATGAATTATTCATATCAGTTCTTTTTGGGCATCGAAGAGTGGAAATAAAAAAATTGCTTGTGACAATCAGTAACTATTCATGATTGTTATATTGCAATAACATTACTAAGAAATATAAGAAGTGATCAAGATTTTAATAGCATTAATACAATGACAAAAATTTCTGATCATTTATTAAATGAAATCTTAAATGATACTTCTTCAGAATTTGTTTTCTATAAATACTCAAAAAAATATTTATTAAAATAAAGGAAGGAATACTTTTCGGAAATATAAACTAAATAATACTTATATACTTTATCGGAAATATTAAATTATGTTTAAAAGACAGTTTTTCTTCAGTAATTGGTTATATGGCTTAAGCTCTGTTTTTCACTTGTTGCTTTGAAATTTGGGCTTAGTTTTGAACTCTTTTCGTTACTTGTTATAAACACAGGTGATTTATTATTTATCAAACAAATTGTGTTCAAAACCAGTATTCGCTTCGGTTTAATTAACTGAAATCGATTTTTTTTTCAATTTAGAAAACGTCCTTTTTAACAGGGATATTGATCTCATGATTGTATTAGTTTACTCTATATTTTTAAAGTACAAGAAACACTATTAATAACAAGAGAATGTGTAATTGCAGTTTTGTGTCCTTTCAGTGCTCTACGGACAAACAGTTGAACTTAAAAGTTAATCTGCATAAAATATATTTTGAAGTGAGCAAATGTGTAAATCAGATAAGTTCTAGAAAAAGTTATTTAAATTTTCAATTATAATCAAGTTAATAGAAATTTGCAAATGTTTAAAGTGACAATTTCCGAAAACATAACAGAAACATACAATTTAAAATTATAAGAAATTTCCTACATGATACTAATTTAGATCATGTAGGAAATGAAATTTTGTTCATATATGCAACTTTTTTGCAGAGTTATCATGCAGTTAGAAGATATGGAATGTTACGTTTTTAATGGTAAGAACATGCAATAGGATACAAACTTCATTTTTAATTTTCTTCCACGAAATAAACAGAATAGATATAAGGCTATTAAAAGGAACTGGTCTAAAAATCAGTAACTATTTAACACTTGAAAACATACTGATTGAATATTATTGATATTCCATATTTGCATAAATTTAAATATTACCTATATCCTAGGCGAATCAAATGGCCCTCGTATGGTAGGATTATATTAATATACAAGATGTGACAGCTAATTCTAATGTCTCCATAAATATAAAATTACACTTTTCTTTTCACCACAAAATATTCCCTGATATGAAATGTCCAATATTTTCTCTAAATGGTACCGTTAACAATGCTAGATTTAAGGATACGCTTTTAAATCTTTCTTAGGCAATGCAAATTTCCAACTCCCTTTACTTCCACGAAAATTTAAAGGAATTTAAAATTTAAATAATTAATTATTTAATTTAAAAAGTTAGGACAAAATGAAATAAGAAAATATTTAATATCTGGTGACCTTCAAGATTAATTTCATTATTATTATATAAAATATGTCAATTAAAAACTGATTTCAATTTAACTTGCATTATACAAGGCGTTTTAACGCAAAATGAATACAACTCACCAGGATTGTCAGTTTTCAATTACTAGGAGAACTGAAAGGAATTGCATCAAATTAATGGAGAGAACATTAGAAATTGATATATATTAATTGATATATATTTGAGCTTATGGACATTGATTACGAATGAAAAAAAAATGAAAAGATTAGTCTGAAAGCACTGCAAAATATATCTGTTCGAAAATAGATTTCAATTCTGTTATGTTACCTCACTAATGGATAAATCCAATATAACGTCATTTAAAAGAATCAAAACCAGAAATGTATCGTTTTCCGAAGTTCTAAAATTAATGAAAAGCTTATGTAATAAGCAATGATGCGAGTTATTTTGAAAGAAAAAAAAGGAAGTAAAAGGCAGTCATTTTGATTAATTATTAATTCCCATTCTAACATTTTATTCTATTCACAATTCTAACCAAAATTTCAATATTCATACATAAGCAAATATTTTAAATTTATGAATGATTCATCGGCAGTTATTTTAAAAATTTTTGTTAAAGAAAAGAACTTCTCTTTTCATGAAATAAATTTAAATACATGTCTAATCATTTTTACCTTAAAGCACAATGTCATATTTTTAAGAAGTATTCACAAAATTAACTTTAAATGATTTATAAATAATTTCAGTTAATTAGAATTAAATGGTTTATTTAAATTAATTACGTCATTTTTCGTTTCATATCTTTACATTTGCCATTTGATTTGAATAAATTTCTACAAAATTTTGCTTATTAATTTATAAAGAATTTTTTTAATTGATAAACCTAATTCCTCAAAACCAACTTTTAATATTGACAATTAGATTTTAAATTAAATGCTTGTTTTTAATGTAAATTATGCCAATTATATAATATTTGTTTTTTTAGAGAAAGAGCATCAATTCCTTAAATTGGTTAATTATATGAAAATTGCTTTTATTAATTAATATTCCAATTTAAAACTTTCCGACATTGAATAAACTTTTTAAAGTTCTAATAACAGCATTCTGAAGATTTTTTTTAACGTTAAAAGGGAGTTTTCAACTTCCCATTTGAATAATCAACTTAAAGATTAAAATATCTTCCCGGTGCACCTTTTTTTAAAATTTTTTGTACATAATTGCTTTTTTATATTTCATTATATTTGTGATTTTATTTTATGTTTTCTTGTACATATTAAATTGTTAAACTTTAAATTTATGACATAATATTTGCATTTTAAAATTATATCGATTCAGAATTATCCTAGTCAGCATTATCAAAAACTCTGAAATAAATTATATTTCGCTTCCAGTATTTGTACAGTTATCAAAATACTCCGTAAAATAATAAAATAAAAAAAGTTAATCATGTGAAAAGCATTTTATTTTTACCTTTAACAATTCAGATGTAATCTTGTCAAGTCTTGAACCAAAAGTATGTATGCTATAACTGTTATAAGTTCATCTCAAATATTATCCATTTATTTCTTGTCGTATATATCGAATTTATAAATTTGTACTTTTTATTTTACGATTAATGATTTTTTTAAAATGATTAATGATTTTTTAAAAACAATTTACACAAAAATTTCGTTCTACAATAAAACTTAAAAGTATGTATAAATATGAATCTGTTTAAAAAAAGTACTCTCAATCATAATAATTGCAATCATATTGATTGACATTAATGCTATTTATAAGAAAAGAATTTGTGGAAAGTCGAAAAATATTACATATGCACATAGCATAATATTTGATTTGTTATCGCAAGTTATTCACAAATTTTGTTTGAATATTTTATTCGATTTCCTTTTATTTATTTGTATTTCCAGTTACTTTTGTTGACGTTCAATTAAGCAAATTGAAGTATTCTCATAATGACGCTTTTTTCTCTATACATTTATTATTCCTGAATTTTCTGATACCACATTAATTCTTAATATATTTTAACTATACGTCATATCATTATTATAGAAATTTTAAATTAAAAATACTATTGGCATTGGTTTTGTTAAGAGATGTATAATTTTAATGAATCTAAATTTAAGCTACATGTCTTTGCTTTGAAAAAAGTAATTAAAAAAAGTGGAATTAAATATTTATCCTTTGATTTTTGAGCTTAGTAATCTTAAAAACTATATTGAATTAATATGCTTATGTTAAAAGCACTTTTAAATTTTATTTTAGCAATAATTATTATCTATGTTTCCTTTTTCTTTTTCTTTATTCGAATTTGATCCACAATTTAATATATATTATAAGAAGCTATAATTAGAAATAATTTTTGAAAAGTGTTAAAATACAGAGCATTAATAGGAGAAACTTTGTGAAAGGAACATTAAGTAAAAAAATTTTTCAGTGGAATACAAGTAAAAAGAAAGATTCGAGGCAGTGTTTCTAAAAGCATTTATATATTACATCAAAATTTTCAAAAGGACTGATAATTCATTTTGTAAAGAGAAACTTGGTGCTTGCAAATAAAAATTATTTCTGAAGCCCCTGTTGGAAAACAGCAGTTGCTATGCTTTCATAGTAATTCCTCATTTTCTTACGGGTTTAATAGATTAATAATTTTCTTACGACGGCATGCTGAGGTGAAGCTGCTGTACTATCTTTGTACATTCCTATCAAGTGTACTCGGGGTTTTGAAAAACAGAAATTTATTTAAAACTTGAATTTAGATTTATCAATGCTCCTAATAAAACTAGTCTCGTATTATTATTTTGTGCGTGCTTTATGCTTACATGGGTTTTTCATGAAATATCAACTAAAGCATCTTCTTTTACATCTTTAAAACCAAATTAAAATAATTTGGAAATTAATAATTCCTATTTTGAAAGTAAAAGGCATTCCATATTCTGAAATTCATTGATGATTGCAACTTAGTCTCAATTTATATCTCTTTTAAAGTAATTAAATAAATTAATTTTTAAATTAAAAAAATTGATTCCGTACAATTCCCATTATAACAAGATTAGTTATTACAATCAAATTATGAACATAATATTTGAACTTTCTCTTCCATTCTTTCAAGCTGCGCTATATTAGGATGCCAATACCGCTAATACAGAGAAAATTATGTATATCTCATTCATCAAATACATATACAATATCTGATTAAAATAATATCTTTAATACGATGATTTTGAGTTTATGCTTAGTTACAAGCGATTTAAAAAGTTAAGGCTACTAAAATTCGACAAAATATAAGTAAATATCGAAATAAAAGTTTTGGTAACGTAATCTTCTCATTTTAAAAGCAAGAAATTAATGAATATTATAAAAATAAACGAATAAAAATCACGAAATTATTAACAGCACCAGTACTACTGAGCATCTCCAGGTATGCCGAATGGTTGCTAAAAACAATGGTAGGTACTGAGGGGTCTTCTGCGCAAAATTTCCATGGCAGTCCGATATTTACGCAGGCCCCAATACGAGTAATTTTCATGAGAAGTACTCCCAATATTCATACGTCACCATTATTTTATATTCATGAATGATATACAGATTCGGATATTTTATCCTTTTTTTCATTAATAACTTTATAATCAAATTTAAAAGGTTTTATTTTTCAGATTCAGAATCCTTAATCATATTTCCCCATTTATTTAGTATTAAAAATGAGATTTCACGTTTATATCAGACAAATATTAGCAACACTGTAAAATCTTAAAAAATTAAAATAATAATTAATTCAATGATTATTCATTATTCAAACATTAAATCTAATTTATACGAAAAGTCATTGAATAAAGAAGTAAAATTAAGTTATAAATTCATTGCAATTTTTCTCCTTACTCACCTAGACTCTCTTTATTATTCAAGTAGAAATTTGAAGAATTTGTTTTCTTTTTGAAAAACAATTTCTAATAATCATAATTCTTTTAAAAAATTTCACTGGATAAAAGGAATGCGTATATTTATTTCTGAAATTGAAAAATTATAAAAATTTCATAAAAATATTTTCTATATCAATTAAAAATTAATAATTATTCTTTTTAACCATCCTTCTTTCAATTATTTATTTGCATTATTGCCAGCAAATATTCTCTAATAATGAAAAAAAATTCTTCCAGAAATATTTTGATTTTCACACTCATTTTCTCGGTAGAAACATTTAAAGACACATTGTCCTCTTTTGTGTAAAATAATAGTTAAGATTTTTTTAAATCATTTTGCTGATATTTTTTCTGGAAATATTTGTGAAATATTTACAGCATCCATGGATTTGTTTCATAACTTATCTATATTTAATATGCAGTTTGCATTTTATATACTTTTTATTGCACATAATTTTCATCTGCTACCAACACCATAAATGTCTGTATCTATAGAAAGTCTAAGAACTATTGATCCAAGCATTTAGAAGTAAACAAAAATGTAACTATCTGTGTAGAGAGAAGCCTAGTTGTAAACGTCCCAAGACTAAGAACGAAAAGGTACTGAACTTTAATAAGTATGTCATAACCTTATCCTGTTTTATAGAAAATTTAACGAATAGATTATTATTTGGATACAATTAAAATATTACAAGAATTTCTATTGTTTAAATGCACTTGATGTTACTTGCTTCCTGAACCGCAGGTTAGTTTACTACTAAAATATATCGGAATTGCTTATTTCCAGTGAATAAGGCGTGCATTAACACAAGACCTACATGCCTGGTTTGTGTAAATCTTTGGATTAAAAAGTATAGTAAAACAATATATTTCTCTATTAATTTTTATAATTATAAAACTCAAAAGATTGAGGGAAAAACATTTGCATCCAAATTTAAAAACAACAAAACTATGAACAAATTTTGGAACTCTCTAAACAATTTCAGCTACATTTAGATATATTATATAAAAATGAAAATATTTAAATCTTAATAATGTAGTCCTTTTTGTAAGTATTTTAATATTAATCTATTTCCCAACAACTTCTCATCCAACTTTATAATCTTCCAGATGCCAATATTTTATTATCACTTCAATGTCGAAAAAAAGGAAAGAATCCTTTAATTTAGTTAGTAATAATGTTTAAAAATAGTTCATAAATGGAATTTTTTACAAGAAGATATCTAGGAATTGTTTTCTGTAAATAAATGAGATAGTCGATTAAAAATTTTGAATTCAACTGATCCAATATCAGATTGCAACTCATTGACAGAATGATTTGTTTTCTAGAAATAACAATATAAGCAGTGTCATCTATAAAATACAATATTTTAAAATTTTGGTGTTAAAGCTCTCGCTAGCCATTAGAGTATTATGTAATAAACATTAATTATCTCTAAATTGCAAAAAAGGATCAAATTCTGTTATTTGGCAAATCTTTCAACTTCTAGATTAAAACTAGATTATCAAAATAAAGACTATTTTTCAGGGAAAGAAATTCTTTAAGAATATTTTTTATCCGATTTAGTATTTTTATTTAATTTATTCATATATCCAATGAATTATTCTTTTTATTTGAGTGTTTATATTATAGATCAAATAGAGTTTTAGATGCGAAAAGTTTTTACTCTCAAGTAGTTTTATAATTAAAAATAATAATCTTCGAGCCTCTAAACGGTCAAGGGCTCTTAGAATGTAATTCAAATCATAAATGTGCAGCAAATTAAACTTCAAATTACAACAATTTGATCTTTATGATATCTTAAAATATTTATAAATATATTGGATCAATTCTTCTAAATTTAACTAGAAAAATCAGTTTAGTATTTGCTCAAGTGAAACAAAAATATATTTCCGCTTATATTAATAATTATATATTTGTAAGCTTAATTTCCTTTGACATGAAATACTTAATTTCAATTGAAATATAGGTATAATTATGAAGAATATAAAGCCTTTATGTTCAATTACCGAAATATGCAACCTCAGGAAATTGACTTAAAAGTAATATGATGCTTTCCCTTAGTCAATTTAA
This sequence comes from Argiope argentata, assembly GCA_026289955.1. NCBI lineage: Eukaryota > Metazoa > Arthropoda > Arachnida > Araneae > Araneidae > Argiope > Argiope argentata. Next base: position 1,455,391 of record JAOUZG010000635.1, on the reverse strand, counting down.
TAATAGCAATCCAAGTTGGTCAATCCAGCGTGTGTCCAGATACGATTACAATGTCTTAAATATTCCATTTCATATTGGATATTAATTCATGTAAAGAGCATATCAAATTCATCACAGCAAATTAAATGCCACTGAACACCACCTGTAAGATGGTTGTATAATTAGAGGTTAAATGTCTTAAATTCTTGAACAGTGGTGCTATCTATCTATAATAGTCGCCTGCCCGATTTATCAAGAACCATTCTGTTATATCATAATCCTTGTTTAAATGCACAATGGATGTTTATCTGTTATTACAAGGCTTTTCTCAACAAGCATTCAATCTGGATGAAAACTGTGATAAAGAATCGTCAGTTTGATTTAAAAATGTTCGTAACGATTTCACCTGATTGACATGTCATTTTTAGATGCTGATGCCTCAAATAGACTGTTTCTCTTTCTTACGTTTAATACAGTATTAATACGTTTAACATCTTAGCAAGCAAATTGTATTTTTACTATAAAGAGGATATAATGACTTAATCAAAAATCCAAAATATGACATTTTGGAAAAAGTTTTATATTTATCGAAACAGAATTTATTGATATAGTTGGTTTTAATGAAATTACAATTAGGAACGTTTCCATCATAATATCTGTTTGAAATAAACCATTAATATAAATGATTAAAATCATCACATCTCAAGCAGAACAAAGACCTTCCCCTTTTTTATACAAAACTATTTTTATTTTTATTGCAAAGAAAGGAATATTTTGTATTCAAAGAGTTACAAAATTTCTATTCAGAGTTACAAAATATGCTCATGTATTCGAAATGAGCTGTTAACAGAAGAAAAAAAATTGAAGCAGTTTCCAAATTCGAAATAAGATAAACTATGAATTTCTAGATATTTTTAAATAACGATCAATGTGTGGAATGAGCGGATTTTATAAGTTTGACGCTATGCGCAGACGCATAACCCTTGTCATCTAAACGTAACACAATGAATAAATTCTGAAATTCCTTTTTTTTAACATCAATCTGTTTTTAAACTTAAAAACGCACACTTAACTCGAAAATGTTGTCACAGAGGTGTTTAATCCAATTCACGATTTTAAACTATCATAAATAATATCATTCATATTCATAAAAAACTATCGATAGAATAAATATCACCTTTGAATAGAAATATCTTTATTTAGACAGTACCAGTTCTAAACAGGTACTGTCTAAATAAAGATGATATTTCTATTTCAAAGAGAAGTACATTCGAGACAAACATACTTAATTATTCCAATCTGCAGTAACAGGAAAGGGACATCAAAGGTAATGGTACACTTCGCATTCGATAATAATCACTCCCGAAATAGGTTAATCTGCGCTGAGTTAGTATTACACAATATTTAAATGCTTATTAGTAATGATAGTAAGTATTGTTTGTAATAAGCAAAGAATGTATTAAATAACAATGTATTAAATATTGTGTATTAAAAATTTTCAACTACATTATTAATACGGGTATTTTAAATGAATTTTTTTATCACTAATGGGAAATATAGAAAACAGTTATTTTCCATAGTTGTGTACGAAGAAAATTTTCAGAATTGCCATTGAAATTTTTGTCTTCATTTAGCCTGTTGTTTCAGCAGTTTGCAATATTTATTTGTGAATTTGGAATTTTTTTTAATAAAATGAAATCACAAAATATTATTAAAAGTATATGCAGAATTTATAAATTTTTATATATTATATTTTATAAAAAATCATTTTTTTATTATGTAGAGAAAGGTCCGTGCCAATAGTGGCGATGAGTAACAGACATCTATTTAACAACCATTTAAAACGGTTTTAATAGCATATTAATCATATTAATTTATAAAAGGGAATTCCTATTGTACGAAAATAATATCTTTCATATTTTGTTGTTGTCAGTGCTTTAAACAGAGCCCTCTACATTTTATTTTTTAAGCTTTGCTCGTGACAGACATTAAATACCTATTATACATGGGTAGATAAATTACAGATATATAAAAAATGTGTCCTTTTGGCTTTTGAAATGTATTATGAGAGCTATTCACTCTGAAAGAGAACAGATGTTTCCAACGTTCCTTGAATTCAAATTATAAAAATTAATTCCATTCGACTTAAGTTAATAATGGTAAAATAAAAATGAGTTTTTTTCAGGCTATTCTTTGAAACTAGATTGTCAAGTAAAATGCCTCGGGTTAATGTCACCATAAAAAATGTCACTGATTTTAGCATGACTTGTTATGTAAAAAGAATCAAAAATTGCATCATAAATATACATAGTTTCAAAACACGTGTCCTCTCAATTTGTTGGAGTAATAGCTGAATTAAATCCCTTGAAGCTGACAGATTTTTTTTTAAAGTAGGCTTCATTTTAACATAAAATAAAATGAACTAATTTTTTAATGCATTAAAAAAGAGAAAAGGTTAAAAAATTAACCTAACGAAAAAAATTAAGGTATGCATTATTGAAAGTCTAAAATAAGAAGAATAAATTGTTTGGAGATATATATTAATATAAAAGTATTCGACTTTGACGCATTAAATGCTAGGTATATATATAATATATATAGCTTATCTAAAACGTATAAAATGTATGAGCATGTAAATGTTCTTTTATTATATATTACCTAGAAACCATTTCTGAAGTTAACATTCGTTTCAACAGGGAAAACTAGGAAAGTTGAAGATTTAAAACATTTCTTTTTTTTTTTAACTTTTTTGGTACTGGAATTATTTTATTTTGTTTGATTCTCCTTATTGGCACACAATTCACGATTGTTGTTAAAATTTCGAAAAAAATATTTTAACAAAAGCTAGTGAAAATAATGATTTTAAAACACGATTGAATGTCGATTAAAAAAAGTCGAATGAAACAGCCTAAGCAATGTATTTTTTTTTGTTAGAGAATAAAATAAATTTATAATATTTTAATTCAATTTTTATGGCTAAAAATTGTTAATAAGATGCAAATTGTAAAAAAATATAATTTAAAGTCAATATCCAAGTGTTAAGTAAATTAACATAGAATTTTTTAAATAAACCACTGCAATTTAAAATTTTAAATAATTACAAATTGAAATTAAATTAGTATTTTTTAACGTATAATCAAAATTAACGTATAATCAAAAACAAATTAAAATACTACTAATTCACTGAAATTTTAAATAAAGATAAACAACTCCCCGTATTGCAAAATCGTAGAAAAAAAAACAGTGTTCTATAAAGATAAACACAAGTAGAAATAGAGCCCTTTTAATTTAAGACTGATAAATAGTTGAATAATAGAAAATGAGTACAGGAAAAAAAATTATATGCAATCCTTTGCTTTTAAATGGTAAATAAAGTTTTTTTAAAGGAAAAGTCAATTTATTGCTTAAATCAATCATCAGTAATCATAAGTAATTAGATCAAAATTCTTGTGCTGTAATAGAAAAATATAGATAACTATATGCAATAAATACAAACCATTCAATAACAAAAACTGACTACATTTGAAAACGTTTAATTAGTTACAGTTTTGGTGATTATTACTTAAATTCAAAAAAATTATTGCAACAGATTTAATAAATATTTTGCAAACACGAATGTGTAAAAGAGATTATTGTTTTTCTAATTGGATTTTTGACATACTTTTAATTGAAGTAGAATCATACTTTTGTTTGAAACATCCTTTATAATTATAACTATCTTTAAAATTGCAGTTAATTAAATGTGTATATTTTTCAGAAAATGTGAAAAGTTGTTATTAATAACAACCAATAATTATTATTGTTAGCTGGGCTTTAAAAGGAGTTAATACTAATTATCTTATTTTTATGATGTTTTATTTCAGAAACCTCAGACAACTGGAACGACAAAGTTAGAAACATTATCCTCTAAAACCGAGATTCATGTCATGCTTTTAAGGGGCTGTTACAAAAAATATACCTACACTTAGCTGATAACTAATAAAGAAAATGGAAGCAAATTTTCTAAGAACTCGCATCGAATAAGCTTTGAAAGCTTAGAAATTATCCATGTACCTCAAACTTAACTGTTTGAACGTTTCTAGCAAACCAAAGATGCACCAAGGGTATTCAATAAACCCCACTTAATGAAAGGAAAACAAATTTAGCAGTGATATTCAGACTACTTGATTTGGATGCGTAACTTCATGATAAATGGGGTTTTGTTGCCTTAATAGAGTTAATAAACGTTTCAAACTTTAATAAAAACCACTTAACTATGGAGAATAATATACTTGCGAGACAAACCAACAAACATATTGAATGCTAAATATTAGCTCCCCTCTATTAAAATTGGCTATACAATTTGTTCAGGGTTCAATTAAAAAGTATTAAAGAAAAGAATGAGCTTAAATTGTAAACATTTCACTTAAGACAAATTATTCTAAATAATGCATAATTATTAATATTCAGTAATTACAGAAAAAATCATTTTATTTACTAAAATCAACAAAGTTTTATAACAGCTAAATATGCTAACAACTTCAGAAACAGGTTCTTATTCACATATCTTGGGAGAAAAAATTTGTAAATTGCATTCAAATAATTATGCAGTAGATTCTTATACAATAAACATCAAAAATGTCTTGATTATTACTTTATTTTATGAGATGTCACTTTATTTAAGGAATTGCTTGATTTTTCAATTCATCAAAATGGGTTATTTTATTTTAACGCGAATTAAGTTGCAAAAATGCAGAAAAACATTATTTTCTTCAAGCAGGAACTTATTTATGCAACATTACGTAAACATAATCCAACCCTTCCTGACAGCTTAAAATCGAAGCATAAAACTTACACTTATTTATAAATTTTCTAAATCTGTCCCTCCTCCTTCAGTTTTTTTTTAAATATTCGATGTATTTATAAACGACAAACACATCATACATTTAGTTGGCAATTCTAAAAGAGATTTTGTTTTTGGTATTAAAAAATTAGCTTAAATCTGTTTAGCATGCAAAAATTTATTGTACATATGTTACAGAAGGAAATTTTTTAAACTATTGAAAAGTAAAAAAAAAATCTAGTATCTATTTAAGATTTTAGAATATCGCTTTTTATGGCTATCAAATAAAATTTTCTTGAAATTTCTGATAAATTTTACATAAAAGAGCTCAAAAAATAGAGTTTGATTTTTATATTTGTAGTTTATTCCGTGGAGAGAAAAAAAATCAATTTAATAGAAATTAGTAGTAAAAACCAACTTATTTCGACTTATTCTTTACTAAATAAGCTAATATATTTAATTTCTTAAGAAATATATTGTTAAATTATTTTTATATGAATGAAGATTTTGAAACTTAAATAGGAATTTAAGCATAATCCTAATTTTTTTAAAGAATATATTTGACCTTTCTTCAGCTTTCAAAAGCTCTCTGAGTACACAAATTAAATGAAATGCTACACAAAATCAGTTCAATCAAAGTAATTGTTAAATTATTTAACTTTTATAATTTATATCTTGAGAATCATAATGCGAAATAATTTATAGTTGGAAATACCTTAGAATCCTATAATGCTTCTCTTATGCAAAATTATGTGAGTTGTATTCTATATAATATACCATTATTTATCACAAGCGAATTTCCTATAATATTCTAACTGACGTAGTTTAATCACATAAACTACCTCTTATCATTAGCGTTCACGGTATAATTTACAACATTATCTTTACCAACACGTTTGGGAGGAATCAGTTTTCCGTACGATTGTTTAAGTCATAATTGATATATAAGATTACCTAAAATGATGCTATAGGGGAGAGATTGGAAATTTTAGAGATATATATTCAGGAAAATTAAATTTTTAGAACGCTTAGTTGATAAAATATTTTATATCTGTAGCCCAATATTGATAAAAAAGGGATTGCAATTATTAAATCATTTATACATTACTAATGCAGCGAATTAAGTTACCGATGAAAAAGGCTTAGTATAAACATAACTTTTTTTACTTTCCTTAACATTTAGTAGAGAAAAACTGCTTAAAATATATTTTTTTTCTGAAATAAATAGATTTTACAAAACTACTCCCTAAAGTGAAATAATATATATTGATTCTCTAGAGTCATATACTTTTCCTAAAACACAAGATAATTAGAAATTAAATATATATATTTAAATATATATATAACAATGGTATTTTAATTTACAAAGTTTTATCATTTAAAAACCTTTGTCAGACAACGTTTGCCATTAAATAAGCTATAAGAATAAATAATAATTAATAATGTTACGTTTTATGCATTTGTTTGTTTATTATTAGGCTTTATATAATTCTTGCACATAAAATCGTTTTCAGTTTTTTTGGAAATTATATAAAAGCTTTCAGTAAATCTATTCATAAGTTTTTACTGAATCTATTTAATTTAATTTAAATAAAATCAAGTTCAGAACTGTTGATTTTTTATTCGACTTTTCGAGATGTGTCGCTTCTTTATTTGAATAAATTAAATTAAAGTAACGATTTGAACAAAATGATACATTTATATTTTTAAAAAACATTATGCACTTTTTTATATATCAATAATTTAAGTGTTATAGTTTTTTTACTCTTACTCTTATTCATTAAAGGATAATAACTCTTTATTCTACTTTACCTTCCACAAGTAGAATTTTAAAGAATTTTCTTGAAATGTTCTTAAAATCCCTAATTCTCAAAAAAAAATTCTTATCGTTCTTATTTTTTTATGTATTTGAAGGAATGTATATCTATTTAATCGAATTATTAGTTAGATTTTTTGTCTTTTTTAAATTAAAAGTGTTATTATAATAGTTAATTAACCTAAATTAATTAAACTTCATATCGACTATTTGCAGAATATTCAAAATTTACTCTTAATAGATTATGATTGAAAGGGCTTGATAAATGTAAACAGGTTAAAATATTAAAAATGCTTTTTTTAAAAAAATTCTTTTGATGAAGCTTCAACATATGAAATGTTTGTGTTTGTAGATAAATTCATGAACAACACTTTGAAACTAAGTGCGAATTGGAAAGTATTTTATTTAAACTACAGTTAAGATATGATATTAATAAAATCAAAACGGTGACATCTCAAAATAATTCCATTTACAAAATCAATTTAGCTAAATGAAATTTATGTTTTGAATATTTTTTATCTTGGAGATGATTCAGAAGCCAATTTTTGAAGTAAATACTTTGTATATATAGTTGAAAATTTTTTTTCTACAAGCATTTATTACTTCAGAGCATAGGCAACATATAATAAAGTTGATTCAGATACTAACCAAATTATAATCAAACATTATTTATTTTCATTTATATATGAATTTGTTAGTTTTTTACCGAATTTTTTAAAACTTTAGACCTTAAAAAATATTTTTCTTTCACATTTTGCTTTAAAATAAATTTATTTCATTCCTAAATAACCATTTGTAGTAGTAAAGTTTTTATACTTTCCAAAGAAATAGTAAAGGTACGATTTTTTATATTCCTTTATTTATTGAGGTGTTATTATCCTCGCATTTTTTCCAGTCAATTGACATTTGGCCTCACATTTTTTAATACTTTACCTCTAGAGAAATAAAAGTTATCTCGTCTGATATTTTATGAAAACTTTTCTAGTGGAACTCTCAAAATATGTGGTGGATTTCCTGTAGTATTTTAGGTTTTTGCACTTTTATTTTTTTAGATGAATTTCCTGGGGGACTGACTGGCAACAAATTATTGATTACGTTATGAATTAACTGTACGTCCATCTGTCAACCAGTTTATAAAATGGTTAAAACGAGTAGCGCATCTTGGGTGATCGTAAATTATTTTGTCAAATAATTCGAAGGAATTGATCTGTACTAGATAAAGATAGTGCAGCTGGTGTCCATGGTGAACCTAATATAAATTCGAAGTATAATCCATAAAGACTGCCTCTGGTTTCCTATAAATTTTAAATCTGTATTTAGTAAAAATTAATTTGTTCAAAACTATTTTTTAAATTAAAATTTATGAAAAAAAAACATAAGAAGAATAAATTGATATTAGCAAAACCTTTACAAATTGAATTGATTCAACGAGAAAATAAAAATATTAAAGTCATATTTTTTATTCGTTTTAAGAATATGTCTTAGCTATCAAACATTTATACAATAACAAATTATATCAAATATAGTTTTTATTAGAGTAATGATTGCATATAGCATGTTAAGATATATTAAGATTCAAATTCTTTGATAAAAATAAGATGCTGATGTCGAACAAAAAAATTGTATAGGAAAATAAAGGTTAAATTAGATTTTAATTTGAAGAATTTAGTTTGGAAAACAGTTTTTGAGCATGTGAAAATGAATAATATGCTTCATGTTTTAATTACTGACAATTTCAATTTATAAATTATCAATATATTATTTTTGTGCAACCGATGTGAAGGAGTTATTCTTCTTCTAAGAAATAAATATAAATATGAGTAATACATAAAACCATTGCGATATTTTACTTTTAAAAAATTAATGTGTTTATTTTTGATTACATGAACTCAAAATTCATTATGAATATGGAATAACTGTACATAAATTACTTTTGATTGTAGAATTTTAATATAATGAATGTATAGAAAAAATGAAATTAACATCCTTTAGCCTGTTTATAATAGTGTTACAAGCGTGCGAGTGGCACGAAAATGCGCCAAAGATGGCGACGTTTGGCAAGGAGCCTCGCTCCAGCTTGATTGGTTTGACGAAAGGAATAGTCTAGTAGCCGCTGGATTGTGCGCGTTGTTTTGAGAATTTTCACGAGATTCGGTGCATGCGCTTCTTCTGCTATATAAGGACGAGTAGCCGGAGTCAGTGAGTTAGTTGCATAGAGAATGAACTGGAATTTTATGTTATTCCCCCCAGAGCAACCCGACCGGTAAAAATCGTAGTAAAAGGTCTCCCAATGGATTACATGCCTGAATCCCTTGAAAGTCAACTAAAGAGCCGTGGATTTTCTGTTAAAATAATTCGCTTAACTCAATTTAAATCCAGGAAATCCCTTCCCATTCTAATAGTTGAACTAAATAAAAACCCAATAGTCGATGAAATTTATGACCTCTCTAGCATTGACTACTTAAAAGTCACTATCGAACGTTACAGAGGACGTAACACAATATCGCAATGTTACAATTGTAACCTATTCGGTCATGTCTCCACTAACTGTGCACTTAAGCCCAGATGCATTAAATGCGGTAAAGACCATCAAACCCGTAATTGCCCGATCACTGAAAAAGTTACAAATCCAAAGTGTATAAATTGTGACCAAGAAGGTCACACCGCTGCCTACAGAGGCTGCTCAAAATTTTCGCGAAACAAAACACTAAACCCCCAACTGAATAGGCAAAATTACTTTGCGGCTAAATATGCTAACTCAAATAACTCCTACTCAGATATGCTTAAAGCAAACATGCCTCAGAGGCCACCAAAAACAAATAATAACCCCCATCAAAATGAATTATCTAACAACTCCCTATCAGATATTAATGATATTTTTGAATTATTAAACGAAATCAAAACTATCTTCCAATGTTTCCCTAACTTAAAATCCGCCATCAAAGAGTTAAAAACAACAGAAGACCCCGTGGAAAAACACCTTATTCTGTTTGAATCTATGCAAGCAAATCCTTAAAAATTTTAAGTTCGAGTCTGATATAGTAACTTACTAACCCAGCCAACAGCCAATCAGAACCCACCTTCTCTCACCTCCACGTTTACCCTCTGAGGGTACCTCCATGCTTTCTCCAGTCCATGCCAGTTCGCTCCCAGCCAAGGGTCGAGGATAAGCCCCTGCCGGGACTAGGCGCCTCGTGAACCCATTCTCTTAAAAGTGAGTGAGTTAGTTGAGAGTTTGCTCTGAAATAAAAAGCGTCTCGCTGGACTAGAGGATTTGTTATTAGTGAGCTGTGTTTGCGTTTGCTATTAACGCTGTGTTATTGAACTCGCTGCGATTTACTGTTGCTGTGCTATACGATAGCTGTTTTGCAGTCTTCTTATTGTGCGTAAAACTTGCATTTACGCTGTAAGTGACTGTTGACTGCTGAATTGTATTTATTTGAAATTGTTATTCTATCAATTATCCTGTAAATACCTGTAAATAAATTTGTTTGTGCTGTCCTCAAATAAAGTCCATTCAATCCGAACCCGCTAAGCTAAAAACGTAACAATAGTATAAGGTTCAATTCTCATTATTCTTGTTTATAACTGAAGAATTATATTGTCACATTTGTAGCATTGCTTGTTCAGGTAAAACCATTTAATCTTCTTTTTACTTGTTTTTATTTATATTTTTATTTCTAGTATAATTTTCATTAGAATATTTTTAGGGATATATTATATCAAAGGATGAGATGAATTTAATAAAGTGCATTCGTGTTTTCCAAATTCCAAATCTAAGAAGAATACGCATTTCACTTATCCATTTCTAGTGGGGGGGGGGGGGTTGAGTACCTCGAAAAAAGTATCAGGCTTCTTTGCGATGATTTAAGACTCATCCTCATTGCAATTCTCTCTCCACTCCACTCCACCAAGCTTTTATATGGATTTAGAACAAGTGAACATGATTATATAAACAAGTAATGTTAAAATACATATATAATCAATTCCTACTTAGGTTACTAGAAATGTTTTATATTAGTTATTTTTTATTAAATACAATTATTATTGTTGTTCTCGTGTTTCGATTTACAAAGGAAGGAGGGATACAGTAGTTGCTGAAGGTATGGACCCCTGAGTACAAGAGGGCAGTAGTCTGACTTCAAGTTAACGTACGCCACAAACCCTTTCTACGGTGAGGACTTTATGCGGACATTTCATTCTTTCATCCCTCCAAAGCTCGTAATTTAGATCTAAAACAGAAAAATTACATCTTTCACAGCACCCCCGTAGTATTACTCTCACCATGAAGAACTTTGTGACCACAACATATACAATATCCATCACATACGGATAGTCTTCGGCTGGCAGGTTCAAGACCACAGTCCTGGTGATGCAAATCCAACGACCTACTAACCAGGCTATCCCTGCCTAACAATTATAATTACTTTACATAATTTATCAAAAAATTATACTAGCATTGAATTCTCGAAGCCAATTGAGAATTCAAAGTTAACAGGGGCAACGTGAAATGCGTGAATTTTCTACAGAAATTGGGAAAATGCAATACAGATTAGATATTTCTAATTTTCTTTATTCGGTATTATTTTAATTTGAATGTACTGTTAAAATGAAAAGGAAAAATTGATTATTTAACAATGTTTTAATTTAAAGGCATCAAACATTATGAAAATAAACATAATAGTTTAAAATAATTGACCGAAAACAAGCCTAACCTCATTAGTATGGGGAAGAAACCAATGAATCCGTTACTTAATTAAAATACTTTTCTAAAGGATTTACAACAAAAGATCGTCATATTTGACTAATTTGGAGATGTAGGTGAGTTGGCGATATAATGAAGTCTCTAAGGATTTTACTACATGTTAAAATGTGCAGTAGAAGGTCATAAATAATTTGTTCCAAGAGAATGTTGGTGAAAGTTCAACATTCGTCTGGAACAAGCGCGTAGTTTCTGTGTTTGCGCTACCTACTTTAGTGGACGCTATTTATGGCGTGGATTAAGCTGGAGAATCCGATTAGTTCGGAGATCGAGCTACGGGAATTGCCTTAACTTGATAGAGTGTTTATCCTTTTGATACGCGTTCCATATTTTTGGTCTAACCAAAATTAAGGGATTAAAAAGAGTTAATTCGCTGTTTATCTGTAGCTTGTGATGGGTACATTTAATACAAATTTTCCAAGACAATAAATTCTGCATCTTCGCATTGTTCTACTGAGATTTTTCACAACAATATAGATGATGAAATTGTAAAGCAATAAAATTGAGCTTCCAGAACCTCAAACTTATTCAGTTTTACATATTATAGTATAGAAATGGCTGTATGCAAATTTCTGAATTAATCTGTAATTTTTTTTCTCATTGTATAAGCAATTATATTCAAAATATAAGTTTCATTCATTTAAAATCAAATTCTATCAAAAAGTCAGTTCCCATGGTGTTACAAGCTAAGAAATATTTGGCTCTATTTATTGCCATTCTTTACCAGCGTACTGAATATTCTTATTTGCAATTTCTTTTTGTATAACAACAAGAAAAAATTTTCATATTGTTTTGAAAGGTCATAAAAACATTTCTTATTAAAAATCAAGACGCTGTTAAAATATTTGAATTTGATATAAATGTCAAGGGAAATTGAACTCATCGGAGGTTTAATATTATTTATATTTTGATTCGGAATTCCTGGCCGATCAATAGCATTGTTATTTCATATTTGTTCCATGTTTAAGAATAAATTTAAAAAAAAATAGTATTGACTTCTGCATAATGTGAGTTCCATCTAAGCGAATCTTCGTTCAGACTCGCACTTTTCTTAAATATACAATTCATTTGTATTCTAAGATTTTCATGCGTATTATTTTTCTCTGCATGCATTTTTTAGCATTACACTCTCAACGGAGATTTTTTGTCTCTTCCACAATAGTATTTAAAATTAATCGGATAATCAATTGTTGCTCTCATAATATACACTTCCTTTCAAAATAGCGCATTTAAAAAAAATAGATATCTACCAATATCTCTTTAAATTTTAAGGCATGTATCACTAAAAAAAATAAACATGTATTTGAAGAAATATTTAAGAAATATAGCTTTGTAAAGACAGTTTTATTAACAGAATTGATGTCAATGGAGTAATTGTAAATTTTTGCCAATCACTATTCTTCTAATGGCAATAAGTATAATATATAAACGGAGGTACCTTTTAGGATTTATTATTCCTTATTTATGATTTATTCTCTTTCGTAAATATATGATAAGGAAATCAAGCCAAATTACATTCATCCAAAACATACAAAATGATACCTTTTAACGAAATTAAATCTCCCTGAAAATATCGATTTTCGAGGAGATTAAAAAATGCTAATATCAGTTATTAGCTATGGAAATATTACTTCTAAAGACTTCCTATTATATTGCTAAACTGGTCACCTTTTCCTCCGTTGATTCCAAATGCACCTATTTTTATTAAAATAAGGAAACTTCTTATAGCATTTGTAGGCGTTTAGAAAATTAAGTAATATAGTTTTCTATTTAAACAAAATTATTTCTTTTAAAATAGATAGCTATTTCTCAGTTACTAAGCTTCGAAACACTATCAGCAATACCAAAAGGCAAAAAGCAAATAAACTCCTTTTAATTGACTCTCAATATTTTCATCACCTTAAGCGAAATCAATATTCAGATCATTCATTCATTCATTCATTAGTTTATGTTTAATAGATCTTTTTAGAACCTTCAATGGAAAAATGTTTTCCGATATTAATCATGATAACAATTATGGAATCTTATAGACAAGGAAAAATTGAAACCGTTATGAGATGTATAAAAATGAATAATGTTAATCCAATATTTATAAATATATATAATTATAGAGACTTTATTATTTTCATTAGTATTTCTTACTGTTTGTCTTTAAATTTCATAAATATTTTTTCAGCTATATGCATTCTGAAATCAATCAAAAGGGTGACCTATTTGAGATTCTTTGTCACTACTTTGTTTTTAACAATTTTAAATGGATTTTTTAATCCTTTTAAGTGCCTTTTTAAGAAAACAAGTGTGTGTGTGTGTGTGTGTGTGTGTGTGTGTGTGTGTGTGTGTGTGGTGCTTGTACGTGCGCCCGTGCGCGATTGTGCTTACGAACGTACGTGTCCATTTTTATGTGTTTATGTGTGCACCACTCTTATCCAGATTTGAAGGTCTCAACAATTAAATTCTTTAAATTTTAATTACTTTTTGTCTTGGCCAATTATTTATAAAATACTAATTGTTGGATGTTACGAAACATATTGATAAACTTGAAAGGATTAGAAAGGATAAATCACATTGAAGAACAATTTAAGTTAGTATATGAAACGAACATATGTTGATACAAATATTTGGAATGATTTCCCTAATTGCGAAGGACTGTGGATACCAAGCAATAGATAAGGTCACCAATTTCTTTCAAATATAAAAAGATAAATTTTTCAAAATGCTTTATTTACCAAAAACCTAGTTTATAAATATATCATTTTTGAATAATTAGAAATTGCGCAATATCACAAAGATAACTATGAACTTGACTTTTTAGTGGGTAAAAATTTATTAATTTCATGTTTCTACAGCTCTGTGGTCAAATTATTGTTCAGGGATAGCATTAATATAAATTCGAAATCCACTAAATTTTAATTAAAATAATATTCATATTTAAGTTGAAAAACATTTGTCTTTAATACAGTCTCTACCATTATTGATTTATTTTTCTTAAAATATGAAAACATAGCATATAACTTATGCTATGACAATTCGTCAGAAGAATAAAAAAAATGGTAATTAAAAATTCTACAAGAATTATATAACTAAAGGTGTTTTTTAATATTTTTCTTTTAAACTTTAATTTATTGAATTATTAGTGCTCATGCGAGAATAAAATTAAATCAAGCGAAGTTGCATATTTTCTATAAAAGCAAACGCTATTTTTTGAATGTAACGAATAATTTATAGTACTTTTATTCAAACAAAATGTAAATTTTCTTTTGGATAACTAAAAGAAAAAGAGCCAGCTAGTAATTAGAGAGAAACTATACTTTGCAAAAGTAAACTGAAGAAATTTAAACTAATTTTAAATATTTCTATAGTGTAAAACTAGAAATCCAATTAAAATTCCTACACTAATTTAAGAACAACGAGTTCTTAAATTACATAGCTGGAATATGAAAAATGCCCTTTCACACAAACATAAAACTCTAGTGATCACGCGATGTGTTGCAAATACTTTTCATGGCGAAAAAAAATTTTCATATTTTGCGGTTCATATATCAAAGGATAAATAATCTGTTTATGTGAAGCTTAGGTTAGCAATTATCATTTAAGTAATAACATGAGATGATGAGGTCCGATAGAAAAAAATAAGATGAAAAAAGGTATTGAGTTAGCAATCAATTTTAGGATATATGGGCATCAACTCAATTTAATGCCCTTAAGCTTCTATTAAGATGCATACATTATTTGCAAAAGACTTAAGATGAAGTTTATGGGTTATTTTCTTTGTAAAAAAAAAGTAATTTTTGTATATCCCCCTCATAATATTTATTAGAAATCTTCATATCAGAATAAATGAACACGAGACAAAATAAGTTAATGTTTGCTTTATTATTAAAATTAATACGTATAATAAAAAATAACAAATTATTGTTAAAATATTGAAAAATTAATGAGAATTAAACTTAGAAATCAATTACTGACATTTGAAAAGAAAGTTTTGAACAAAGTAAATAAATATGCAAAGTAATAAGATGGAATAATCTTGCTTTTTGAAGTAAATATAACATTATGAAATAAGCATTATTGAATGAGATAATTTCACCACAAAATTATTCAAAATCTGCCCACATTAAAAAATATGTATAAATTTGAAATAAAGTCACCTCATCGTAATATTATTTATCAAAATGTCTTAGTTGATTGGAAATATCAGAATAAGAAATAAATTCTTTATTCTTATTAAAAATAACATTTTGCCGAGATGGCATAGTAGTCAAGTTTATCAGTCCAAGTTTTTTCTAGAATTATTCTGCAAAGTTTTGGGAAAGTTAACAGAAATAATTTAGTGGACTTAATTATGACAATCTTGGAAAGGATATATATAAGATATTTATAAGAAATGAAGCTGCATTACAATAAAATTGCTCAGGTATTGGCGTCAGTGAAAAAATTTCACCCATCGATCTGAAGCAGCAATCTAGAGAGTCGTGTGTCGAGTGGGGACAAACAAGATTTCATGTAACGGATAGGCGGCCAACAGGGGTGGCAATAGAGCTAAATATTAGAGCGTTTCTATTATTTTAAAATAAATATTATAGTGTGATGAAAAAAATTATCAGAATATCATCTGTATTTGATAGATCTCAAATAAGTATTGGGAAGGGGTGAACATTATATAATTGTGCAGGCTTTTATTATTAATAAGCCTTCGATTCTTAGAAAAACTCCGCAGCAAAATAGTTTCATTCAAATGTTCAAAGAGTGACCTAGATAAAATCTCTTTGTAATTATACGTTACCGGAGGAGCGGACTTTTATACAGGGTGTCCCAAAAGGTCCTTTACAAACTTAACATGCTGGTATGTCATAGCATGTTGAACAAGATTTTACACAGGAACTTGTGTCCGAAAATTCAAACTGAGACCGCTAGAGGGCGATAAGTGGAGGTTTGGATGAGGAGAAAAAAATGATATCGTCAGCGGTGTTAACATGATTTTTATTGCAAAACATCATTATATCACAGCAAATATTCAAAATCCTTTCCATTCGCCACAATGCACGTTTCAAAAAGTCGGCGCATGAATTCAAGCACCCGTTCAAATTGGCGAGGAATGTCACGGATAAGTGCTGCCGCTTCCGCGATACTAGCGATAAGATCCACGTCAGATGTTATGGGTGTTTCGTACACCATGGGTTTCATGTGTTGCCATAGATAGAAATCCAGGGGAGTCAGATCTGGGGATCGTGGTGGTCATTGAACTGGTTCGCCTCTACCTATCCAGTGATTAGGACAAGTCCTATCGAGGTATTCTCGAACAGCGTAGCAAAAAACATTAACAAAACATGACTGGGCTGACGTCTGCTTGGAAAGCGCTCAAGGTACATCCGTTCCGCGGTTTGTCCATTTCCATCAGCATTGCCATATACGTAATTCATTTAGGCTATTTCTGCATTACTAAACTCATTCATCCTTCTCCCTCAAAGGCCACGCCTGTAATGATTGTTTTTCCCACTCTCCTGTTTTCGTGCTATTATCGCCCTCTAGCGGTCGCAGTTTGAATTTTTAAACACAAGTTCCTATGTAAATCTTGTTCAACATGAGATGACAAACCAACATGTTAAGTTTGTAAACGACCTTTTGGGGCACCCTGTATATCTACTTGCTTTGCTCCCATATGGACTTAAATTGCAAGTTTTGTTTTAGTACAGTTACATTAGCATCTTGTTTTAAAGCAACAATAGAGTTATTTTGGGATTGATCACAAACTTCTGAACAATGGTCAGGACAACACCAGACCTGGCATATGCATTTGCACACCACACCAAATTGAGGATGTTTGGGCCGGACGAATTTAACATGCCCCAGACCCACTTGCACCACGATTCTTTAATGGAATCGGTCACGGGTCTGAAACCCTCATGTTCCAAAGCCGGACATTTACCAACACGTCACCACAACCTGTCTTAAATTACAAAGATTTTCTAGTGATTAAAATGGATTTTTGTTTTCTTCAAATATCAGACTATGAACAATTTAATCATAAAGCAATAAGTTACCCATGTGAAGGAAATAGTCTATGTGTGCTATCTAATATTTCTCCAATAACCGATACTCCGATTCATTTTTCGACTTTTAAAATAGATATATTAGGAATTTTAATTTTTGGGGAGCGACAAATCTGCAGGATACAATAATTTTTTTCAAATCATTTTCCAGAATAGCCATTACAAGCCTCACCAAAAATTAAACATTTTATTTATTGTTTTTACTATATTTTTATCAAAAAAAAATTTCTTCTGAAATTGTTTTTGGTTCTACAAATGTTAATAAATACTGGGATTATCATGGATGAGTACATAGAGCACGTCTTGTTACAAACTATTGCTAAGTTACATTTTGTTGTAAGTATGAAATTGAAGTTTATATATATTATAGGCTTTATAGTCAGTCGTTATATTCATTTTCTCTGTACAAATACCGCCAAATAAATGTAAAATAAGTTTTTAATGTTTATTAAAAACGTAGAACACACTTTAAAACCACATTACTAAATTACCTTTGGTTTTTAGAACAGTAACAAAATTTGCTAATGATTATAGCATATTTAAAATTTATTTTTCTATTCAAATTTATTTTTATTTGAATTATGATGACACGAATTTTTTTATACAAATTAAAATAAATAATAATTTTATTAATTTATTCAATTTCAGAACTTATTCTGCTACAGAAATTCACAAAGGAATAATAATTCAATCATAGTCTCGTATAATTACCTTCATGCACCATTAATACCGTAATCTTTCCAGCGGAAGAGAAGGGACCCAATAACGTTAGCAATCAGAACAAATATCACTCAAGCAGAGAATACAGAAGATAAGAATTTAATTTTCAGAATTCAAATTCGAATTGCTCATTTTATTATGGTGAAGTGCGTTGTGTCCTTCTAATTTGCCATTGAATAATTTCTAATGATGTTAGTAATCAAATTACACACTGAGATGTTTTTTTTTCTTCTTTACTTCAGGAATTAAAGAATTTGGGCTCATCCTTTTTAACTTATGTATACAAGACAGAATAAACGGAAAATTAATTTGATGCATAATTGCTTTCTGAGTAAAAAGATTATCCAATTTAGATCTAAAACTACTATCAAATAATACATAGTTTGTTTTTATCAAAAATCTAATTCGCTTTTTAAAAGTGCTTTTTTCGGAAAAAAATTACCCAGAAGCCGATTTAAAACACGAGAACTAAGAATTTTTATAAAGATTATTTCCGCAACCTTATAAACCACAATTTTCAAATGCTTTTGATTCTATGCATAAAGCATTCACATAATCAACAATAATAAAAATACTTGCAAATAAGAGAAAAAAGTCAGCTTAGTGGAAGATAAAATAAACATAAATGCGATAGGCGCAATATTCTTGCAGTTTATAAAGGGCGGCCTAAGGGGACTTGGTACCAAAAATTTTTTTCCCACAATTTTTTAATAAAATTATCAAATTTTATGATAGATGTTAATTGTGTAGAAACCGAAATTTCTGTTATATTTTTCAAATTAAAAAATTTACAAATTTAAATATTTTAATTTAAAAAAAACTGAACATTTTTTTAAATGCTTCTTCTTGTGCAATTTTCAAAACATTTTCCTCATATTTTTTTTCTGGGGGACCTCATAATGCATGTAAAAAAATAGGGATCCGTTTTTGACATCTATATTAGTTTCTGAGAAAAAAATGTTTTACAAAATTTTGTGAAATTTTTTGGAAAATATCAGATTTTTTCACTTTGAACATTTTTAGAAAAAAATAACTAATCAAAATTTTAACAAATCGATTCCAATCGATTTAACAAATCGATCGATTAAGCATACATTTAAGAATGAGCAGAAAAAATTTCATGCAATTACAATAAAATGTGATTGACTTTTAGCATTTTGTAGCAGACAAAATTTTGAAAAAAGCCAAACTGGGAAAAACAGCTTTAAAGTTTTCAACACAACAAAATTAAGATAAAAAGAGCTTATATGAAGTTAGATTTTTTTCAAAACAATAATATGGCATTTGTAAGTGTTGAGATACCAATTTTATTAATATACATTACTATCATATTTATTAATGACCATTACCATATATAGAAATTATTAGAAAAATTAAGGAAAAAATATAAAAAAAAGCTTACTTTTTAAAATTCAATAAATTTTTGAGTAAAAATATTTATAAATTGGTCTGCAATTTTGTTTATCATATAACCAATAATACACAGTAAAAATTTAAGGCCATTTAATTAAAATTCAAATGAAATCAGCTATTTTGAAGTAGGTAAGTTTTCTAGACAATGCATGCGATAAAAAAAACATAAGTACAAAAAATTTCACTTTGAAATAGTTTATATAAATACATAACATTTTAAATGCCATATTATCATCCAAACATAATTCTATAAAAGTTGTGTGTTAATCTGAGACATATAGATGCAATAACCAAAGCATAATTAACATAAGGAGTAACGACATATTTGAAAATGACCAAAAAAGTGCACAAAAAATGTATATAGCAAGGTAATATGGTGTATTATTATTCATAGCAAGGGAATGGGATTTCATTTTGATGCGAAGCATTTTTGAAACCAATTAAAAGGTAGGTAAGCAATAAATTCAGTAGTCTTGAAAAAGACAGTTTTGCTTTCAAAATGTTTATAATATAACCAAAGATAAATTCAATCAAAATCCTCAATGAAAGCGATAAAACTATAAATAAACAAGGATTTACTGTTACTGTTTCAAACTTTGTCTCTTTTTATTTCTTGGGAAAAAAGGGATCTTGGCTTGGCTATTTGCACATGAAATATGATGTAAACTCAGGAAGTGGGCATGCCAGCTGATATCGCGTTAGACTAAATAGTTCCATACCTCATTAAATCCTTGTCGGATTGTTTTAAAATTTTTAGATTAGCAAGTCAAAGGTTTAAGAATCATTATTCACAAAAAAACGACATTTTCATCGATTTTCCGAAATTTTGAGGTAAAGATTCCCCGTAAAAAAAGAATTTATCTATTTTAATTTTTTAAAAAAAATACTTATGTATGATTGAACTAACATTCCTTTCGATATCTTAAGTTATAAATTATTATTTCACTTTATTTGCTAATCAATTAATAAAGAAATAGAGCGTGCTGCATGGGGCTCCAGAAACTCTTTAGTTTAGTTCAGTTTACAGTTGCTAAAGAATTATCAAACATAATGCATGATCATGTAGCTGATTTATAACACAAGAACATCTGATATGTCGTTTATACATTTATTTAAGTGGTATCGAATACCGTTTAAAATGATTTACTTATATTAACGTCCCCTTTTTACAGAAAAACTAGGGCTATTTTGGAATACCTCGGTCAGAGGGCAATACTATCACTGGCACACCCTATCCAGACTTCGGCGCCACATAAACGGTTGGTCATTTCCCCCCGAAGAATTTAACGTGCACGTAACCACTTACAAGACGGCACTTTAGTGGAATTGGACTTTACTCAAGAATTATCAAACATTATGCATGATCATGTAGCTGATTTATAACAGGAAAACAATTGATATACCTTTCATACATTTACATGGTATCGAATACTGTTTATATTGGTTTAATTATATTAACGTCCCCTTTTTACAGAAAAACTAGGGCTATTTGGGAATACCACGGTCAGATGACGAGGACAATGCTATCACTGGCACACCCTATCCAGTCTTCATCACCACACCAGCGGGTGGCCATTTTCCCCCGATGACTTTAACGTGCATATAACCACTTACAAGATGGTTCCTCAGTGGAATTGGATTTCGAATCTTAACTTTTTTTTTCTTTACAGCCAGGACTTTACCATCAGTCCTTAATGGCACTATCTCAAACTTTAATAATTTTGAATTACAGTCCAGCCAGAAAGATGGAAAAACAATTTAGCATATCGTTAAATGTATATTACTTATCCATCCCAAATTGTTCTTAAATGTTTTTGATGATGAGGAGGATTTCTTCTGCATTTTACAACGGAAAGAGGGGGATAGTAGTTTCTGAGGGTATGGATCTCTGAGCACCAGAGGACAGAAGTTTGACTTCTAGCTCCTATGAGAATAGCTCACACACATTCGCTTGCACATCTTCTTTTGACAGGGGGGGACATTAACACAACTCACAGATAATGAATAGACAGAAGAACAACCATTCCCTAACCGAGATTTGAACCAGAGAAGCCCAGATCACGAAGAAAACGCATTTCTGTGCCAAGAAGCTGGTATTAAATTTTTTTAATTCTTTAATACTGTTGATAGATCATTTTTACCATAAGATATTTGATATGTTTAGAAATAAAAATATAATAACATTTATTTGTAAGTATAAAATAGAAATATATTATCTTATTGGACTTAATCTGTTTGAAAAGACGAAATATAACCATAAATTTATATAATTACGTAACAAATAAGCATGTTATCTGAATGAAATAGAGCAATGATGGATCCCAATTAGAGTATAATGATACTGAAATATGCAAAATTGCCTCCAACAAAATTATTTCGAAGGCAGAGATTCCCAATGCATGGATTCTTGGAATACGTAAAATTGAGTGTGAATACAGTCAAAGGATGCAATTTATTCGCTAGGAATTGCGCGATGACAGCGGACAACGGTTCAATCGGCCTATTGAGAGGACGATCCGCTTTTAGTGGAATTATTTCTAACATTTGAGATCCATCATTAGTATATTCAGCATCAAAAGACAATTTGAATAAACGGGTTTATAAGCATTTGTAGGAAAAATATAAAAGATTTTACCTTTTTTATAAAAAATAATTGCATACTAGTTTACTAGTTCCAAAAAGACTTAAAATATTAGTTATTGCCATAAATAACGGTTGTTCAATTCTTTCTCGTGTAATGATTAGTCTAACTCGAGAATCGAATTGCACTATTTTTTTTTTACTTTCTAACTTGTAATGAAATCAAGCCTGCAATTAAATTAAAAGGCAATCATATCGATTAGTTTAATTAGTTTGGAAAATTATGACTATACTGCATGAATAATTTTTAAATAATAGCTAGAAATACTAATACACAAGAATAAAAGAAAAAAAATGAAAAAATAATCACGATTTAGTCCATTTTTGTTTTGAAAGAACAAATGGATTATTTGGGAAAGGGTAATTTTAAATATCTGTCAGATAACGAGGGTGACATCTCGATGTTTATCATTCTTCAAAATTCCATTAGACCAATCAAAAGAAGTTAAGCAACGATAACAAACTTAACCCTTTGTACTCGATGGTGCCTCTTGGGCACCATTCAAAACGGTGCATCCTTTTGATGTTTTATTTATTTTTCAATTTTGATTATTGAAAATTCCTACTGAATGGTAAAAAGCCAAATTCAATTTTAAACGCACGCACAAATTTGGAGTAATAAACAAGCCCGTGTGTATTGAATTATGCATCGAATTACTTTTCCGTGTGCAAAGGGTTAATATGCATCATTTACAGTTAAATGACGGAATTTTTTAGTGGGCTAGGGTGTAGAATCAATAGGGTTATGTCTCTAAGTGAATAGTTTATTACTTAGTCATGGTGGCCTTAAAGAAATTCATGCACCACAGATCAAAATTTGTATCCTGCTCATGGATAAAGAATCATTGATAATTCTTGGGTTGCTAGACTGACATCACAAATATGTGCAATTGACCAATAAACAAAATATTCAAGTTTTTTTTTCTTTTTAAACCTTTGCACTTCAGAGGTACCTCTGAATGACTATCCTCGATTATGCATCATTATGACATTTTACTTATTTTTCAAATTTAACTGTTAAAAACGTCTACGTAATGATTAAGAGATTTGGATTAACTTTTCAAAGAAATTCAACTTAAAAGAATTATGTATTTTTTTTTTAGAAATAAGTAAGTCTTTGTATTAGGTGAATAAGTATGCATCTAATTTCTTTTCGGAGCGCAAAGGGCTAATTTATTATGAAATGGGAAAGGAAAACAAACCATTTTTACATTTATTTCTACATATTACTGTCTTTTCATCTACACAATAAATATATAAATACATAATCAATTTATTTACATATTATGACAACATTTACATACTAGAAGATTTTTTTTACATACTAGATTAAACACAAGTCTACACATGGGGTAGACGACCGGGATAAAGAGAAAATATTCCATCCGGCATTTTTTAAATTATTCAGTATAGTAGATAAGAAATGTAAAATTAATCCTGCTTACTTTGTGACCGTCTAAGCAATAGTTTCTTTAGCCCGCATCCAATATGGAGATTGAAAGGCTTCGAGAAATTAAAAACATTGCTTCGATTGATTTAGTTTACTATTCCTACAAGGGGACATTTGATGCTACTCTGAAGGCTTAGAAACGAGAAGTGAAATCAGAAAAAAATTATATTATTTCATCGCTGAATTCATAAGAGATTTCTACAAGAACATTTGTTTACCTTCGGGTCCAAAATAAAATAAAGCTTATTAAATATTTTTTAAAAAAATAACTGATTACATAATAAGTTCAATAAAGTATACAGCAGTATTTCACTCTAAAATCATTTTTATTAACTCTAAAATCATGGAATAGACGATATTATATACATTATAAATCACTGGAGATCTGTTTCTTTCGAATAATATTAAGTTGCTCAAATTTTCTTTATTTTTCTTTACCGTTAAGAAAAATTGTTGATTTGGTTTCCTTTTATTTAGCTCCACGATGGCCTTGTGATTAGCTTTTATCTGGAATGTTAACCTTTCCAAAACCAGTTCCACAAAAATTCTGGCAATAAGTGGATCGCATTCATGTTAACCCTTCGACTGCGTTAATTCTCTAAAATCACTATTTAGATGCTACGTTTGCAAGTAAGTTCAAATATTTTAAAAATAAAGCTTAAAGTCATTGTAAACTATACAATATTAGTATAACATAAAAAAATTGTAACCATAAAAGATAAAATGCACTAAATAATGAAAAAAGCACGATGCAAAAACACCGATAATCAACCATCGAAAATCTGGGGACCAGAAGTTGAAGGTCTAAATTCTCTAATGTGTCAATAGAGCAAACGATTATTTCGTTTCAAGAGCCATCCTCTTTATCTGACCAGGATTTGAAACTGGGATGTACGCATCGAAATAGTCAGCTTATAGTTTCAAAGAGGAATGTAATTAAACTAAAGGAAGGCTACCTTCACACTAAAGCATCAATCTTAAATGCCGTGACCTACGAACATATTAATCTTCTGGGGCGCTCTATTCAAGACACGTTATATATACAAAGGGATGTAAAAGGCAAATGCCATACTTATTTGAACCCACAGAAGGATCTGCATTTAAATGAAGGCTTATTGCACAATCGGTACAATCAAATCTGATGATATGCATTTCGAATCCGCATATATTAGTTCTATATTCTGATCGACCCTTGTTAACTTTCTTTGCTTCAATATATTAATTCATTTTTTTTTTATTTTGAATCACACTTTGCCAATCGTATTGCTTTACATAATTTAACTTCCATGATTAATTTACTAAACTTTCTTGATAAAATTGTCGGAATATATATATATATATAATACTATTAAATATTGAATGTTACTTATTTAATCAACAGCCCAAAGAAAATATTTCAAAAAGTATTTGCTATGAGCTTTATTATACAATAATCATTTGAATTTCTAAATTCTAATAAATTGCATACAATACATTACTCAATATGGAATAGGTATTTTTAAATGTATTCATAGGTTTAGCTCAGTTGATTTAATCTACTATTTATTTAACAGAAAATTTGATTCATGAATAAAATTTTAGAAGCATTAAATATTTCAGAAAGTAATTCTTATCTTAAGTAAATATAAATGTATTGTGGAAAGTACCAGGGGATTTATTATTTGAGCTTATTTGGTTTAAATTTATTGCATGAGAACAATTTTCTAAAAATGGACAAATAAATTAATTTTTCGAAGAAAATTTCTGCACTTTTATTAGGTATCTAGAAAAGTAAGAAAAGATTAGGGTAAACAGCGGAAATTTTAAGAATTAAGAATTCAAACAGAATATAAGTTTGGAAAACGTATATAAAAGTTTTGATTCAGTGGTATATAAAGACAACTATTTATAAAACATTAGGTTAAGAATCGGTTTATGAATTATATTATCACAATTTGTAAGCGTTCATTTAATAAAATTAAATAGTGTTATTGAAATAACTGAAATACTTGACCGAATTATTATGATAATCGTATTCTATAATCTTCATTAGAAACTATTGATGGAGTTCAGAAAAATTTAATGATTTTTTCTTCTCTTCATTACTTATAACTCGCAATAGTTGTACAATATTTAAATATATATATCAGGATATCATAAAAATAAACTTTCTACATTTTTGGAGATAATAGATTTTTCCTTTGCGAGTATCTACATAATACACATACTTAAATTATTGGAAAATCATTTAATAAACATCCAAAGATTTATTTTTAACATCACTTTTGAAATTAAATGGTTTAATAAAAACATTCATTTTACATTTAAAATTAAGCTTTTCATACGTTAGTTCTGTGGGACCGCATTGCTTACCGAAACTTATAATATAAAATTATTGCTTCAAAGACTATATATAACTAGATATTAAAACTTCAAATCCCAACTTGTATAAAGATCGAATCAGTTCACCATATTCGAAAAAACATAAAATGGCAAATGATATTATACCAAAAAACAATCTTCGAAAAGTTGATATTTAAACTTGAAATCATCTAATGCAAATAAAATCATTAAAAATAAGTAGAAAGATAAAATAGTCATTAAAAATTGCTTAACATAATAAATAAACTTGAAAGTTAAATGCAAAAAAAAAATCGAAAATGTTGTCTAATCGATGTAGCATATTCAAAAAATCAAAAAATATATAAAAATAGCATTCTACAAATTAAATTTAAAACTAGAAATCAATTAATGCATTTAAAACACTTAACAATTATGTGGACAAATTTTTCGTCCGACGAGAATTTTTTTTTATTGTGGATAAAATTTAATATTAGATGCAAGTAAAAATATTTGCTAAATAATACTTTATAACAATAAGTACTATTATACAAATCGTGCATGCTTTAAAGAACGGAGTTCTAGACAGTTTTAAGAAATACAAGATTGTAATAAGCAAGCTAAAAGACATGCAAATATTTTAGTATTAAAAAATAACCTCGTTTAATAAATCAAAACAATAAAATTATACTGTTTTTGTAAATTTAATATTAAGATGTCAAATAATTACTGCATGCTTTTTCCTCAAATTCAGCTAACATGCAAAAACAATAGCAACACTAAATATGAAATTAGCAAACTTACGTAAGAAATCATGGGCAAGTCAAAGCTGGACGCCATCCTTGCTTCATGAACGCAAGTCTCTTGTGGTCCAATGTAAACAGATGCACCTTGAGTCCAAAGCACTGCAGTCTGATATATGCTTTCGGATTCTTCTCCGTAAGTTTCGGCAACCGCAAAAGTCAAAGTATGGTTATCTCGCAACGGATGGTATTTGTTGATCTCTTCAACAGCGAGACTTATGGCACCTGATATAGTTAAGCCTGGCCTAGGATATCCTTTGTTACCTGGTCTACGTTGGGATCCAGTCAAATAGCCCATAGTAAAGTTCTTTGCTTTTGCAAAGTTTGGAATTGTTCCGAAGATGCATAAAGTCAAGCAGATGTGGATCAAAGTTATAGTTGGTGAACAGAGCTGCATCACGAATTTTTTAGTTTTTGTAACTGACGAGCATCAAACATCATTATATCGATAAGATATATAAATTTGAAGATTTGTTTTCCAATGTATGCATTTCACTTAACTAAGATATTTAAATTCATATCTGATGCAAAATTTAATTGCATTTTTTTCATATTTGCAATTTATGATTTGTTTTCAAAGAAATTATAAAGTTAATCAAATCTGACTTTCACATTTCTCTCAGAAATAGAGAAAATATATCTTAATGATTTCGTCACATTGAAAAGGCTTCAATTTTTTTTTTGTTATATTTTCCAATTGAAAATTTTCTCTTTCTAAAAAAATCCGGGAATATTTTGATTTACAAAAATAGTTGTAAACTGCATTTTGCAGACATTAGAAATCGTAGAAATGTTCAATGCAATTGATATTTTCAGAAAATTGTCTTTACACAAAATACACTTTTTAGAATCATATTTTATCACAGAATCCAAAATAAAATATTTTTTTTGTAGTCTCATATATAAATCAGCAAACACAACCTATTGTTACAAGCATTGCATCAATAAAATATTCTAAAGAAACATGATCGATACTTTCGGTAATTCAATATTAGATTTTACGCTTAAAAATTATTTTAGTGCCGTTAAATATTTTTACTATCCATATTGGAATCAAAACTCAAAAGTAATTACAAACTTTCCCAAAAAATCGTACAGTCAGTTTATAAAACTTTTAAGAGTTTTAAAGTTCAATCATGTCGAACAATTATACTCACATGAAAGTAAGTTTTGAAAATGTTGCATTTTTTTTCCAAACTGAAATTAGAATTCCACTTCCATTTGCCGATTATCATTTTTAAAGAAATTAAAAAGCATATATTCTTATTAAAACTCAAATTCTTCTAAAACATTTCGCCATAATTTATAAGAAATTTTTTTCTATACTTTAACGGAAGTTTTAAACGCGTTTGTTGTTCTTCAGTAACAACGTGCTCCACGGTTGCAGCTGTCGAAGAGAAATCAGATGGTGAGCATATCAGACGAAATTTCACCACGGAGTGCGAGATTTCAGTTCCCAACAAACCTTAGCAGCTGACTTAGCACGACGCATGCGCGGCAAAGCGCCACAGGCGGCTGTAGGCAGTCTGAAAGAAACTTTTTCAAGCCACTCAAGAGAGTTTCGAAATTAAAAATAAAAGTTTCATTCGAGAGCCAACTCTCTTTTGTCACATGCAACCCCTTCCTATCTGATATTTGTCGGCTCTTTCATCAATGTCAGAAGCTTCTCAAGTCAATCTCAAAATAATTTATACAGGAGGGGAAACGGTCGCGGAATATTATTCATAAAATGAAGGAAATAAATATTCTTTCGTGAAATTAGATGCAGAGTGATAGCGCTCTTATAACAAATTATCGTATTCATCAAATTTTAAATCACACTTAAATAATTAATGTGTTGTAGTTCGATTAAAAAATTAAAAGTGGTTAATTAATATATCAAATTTTCACTGGGAACTTGTTGAAATAAATAAAAAACAGCGAAGATACAAAGCATATTCCTTGTAAAATAATATGTTAAGTGATTAACAATGCAGTTTATATTTCTTTTACTTTTGATAATCGATTTTATTTAAAACATTAATTCGATATTACATCCTATTTTGGAAAATTATTATATCGTTGTTCTTATAAAGAGGTAAAAAAAAACCTCATAGACTCTCCAATGCCTTCTGATAGCCTATTTTCGTCACATAATATGGATATAGTATTGAATGTCGATCAAAATCTTTTAACTTATCAAATGGAGCTCATCGAGATTCTTTGATAAACACAATTAAGCACCATCTAACATTTTTTAGATCTTCGATCGACTGAATTTGTACTTCTTTTTGTTCTATTCAATCAATCGTTAGTTTAAATTTTTATATAGTTCAGTTTAGCATTTTTATAACATTTATACTTTTTCTATTGGATGCTGATTTCTACTATGTTAGCTTTATATACAATATAGTCATTCTAATCGTAGTATAGCTTTGTAAGATATTCTACGGGAATTGAAATCTGCCTGGGTCAAATATCTTCTCAGCGGTGTGGGATAGTACGGATAGCGGTGTGGGTAAAAGAGACAGTACGGGCGTAGTCCTCGTCATCTGAGCGCGTTTTAAATTTGTGAGATAAGCATCAAAACATCTCCGGTGTTGTTTTAAAGTCAAAAGTTAATACTTATAGAACTAGAAAAACTTGTCTCGGTCTAAAACTAATTCTTAAATCGTTAGAAATAAAGAAAAACGAGTTCGATAAAATTTTCTAAATGATATAAAAATTATATTTCGACTTGTCAGTGTCAATGACAAAAATTAACTTCTAAAAAATCAAAAATCAAAATTTAATTAGTCAAATTTAATACTAGTCAAAATTTTATTACTAATCATATTTAATAAAATAGATTTAAGACTATAACAGATAAAACCTAGAGTACCCCTTTTGGGCAGCAAATTATTAAAATTTGAATATCAATATTTTATTCCATTAAAAATCACGTCATGCATATCTGGAACAATGTATGTTATCGACTCGGCGTATTTTCTTCTGGAAATAATTGATCACATAAACAATTAAAACTAAAATATCATGATTCGGTTAGGTTTGTTAGCGAAAGTGTCATATTTTTTTCATATTTTTCATGTTTACAGAATATTTCATAGATATGACTAATGAGAAGTCTATAAACATTTCGATTTTGTATTTATATAAACACACTTAATGACTCACAGAATTGAATTAAAAAGCTGTTATTTTTATTATTATAAAACTTGGTTTTTGATTATTAAAATGTTTCTATGTATAACCATTTATGAATAATATTGCTACTCTACAATTAGAATAGATTTTATGTTAAGTGTTTTGTCTTTTATTATATGTTGGAAATTTCATTTAAATTTTGTCTTTTATTCAAATATCTGAATATCAGAATCTGTATATCATTCTGTTGAATATTGATCTTGATTTTATTATATTTCATTGGGCTGTTTTAAATTGAAATTTAAATGAATTAAATTCTTAACATTCGTTGATTGGATCTTTAATATATATATTTTTCAAAATTTTCTTGAATTATAAAACAAAACGTTTGTCTGTTTCACTATAACTCATTTATTTGGAAGAATAAAAGGCATTGAAGATGATTAAAAATGAATCATTTTTCATTCACTTGAAGATTTAATATCAACGGCAGAAGACATGTGGAAAATTATGACATTAATTATAATTTATGAAAGTTATCCGACATATCAGAAAGGCAAAAGGAAAATTTAGAATGACCGGACCATCTTGATAGCATAAGCGGTAACTAAGGTTAAGTTATAAAGGCCATCCCCTGCCACGATACCAACCCTCCAGTAGGAGGTATGCCCCATCATGGGTAAGAGATAATCAAGCTCTCACTTTTATATACCTATCTGAAAGGCGAAAACTAACTTCCATGTCAGAAGCTTCGAATCATCATGTCGGAGTAGCCTCCAGTTGGAGTTATTTATAGGAAATAAATATAAATTATTATTAGTATTTCTAAACACAGCTGTATCAAAGATATAAAAATAAAAAAATTTACTTGTAAAAATTTGGAAAACACTCAAAAGCACAAGAATGAAATTACAATATCCAAAGGACGAAACATATATTACGATGTAGACTAGAAGCGCCGGCTTTCTGGCGCAGAGGTAGCGCGTCTTCCTCGTGTTCTGGGAGTCCCGGGTTCAGGCATGGATGTTCTTCTGTGAGATACGTGAATTTGCCCCCCCCCCCCTGTAAAAAGGGATTTTGCAAGCGAATGGGGTGAGTGTGTAACTCATAGCCTAACTCATAACCATAAGTCTAACTCATAGCCCTAGATGGCACTACTTCAAAAACAAGAGAATCTCCTTTCGGCTTAAATATGCTGCTGTATCAGCGGTGGGCTTGTATCATCGGTAAGAGATACAAGCCCACCGCGGTATCAACGGTAAGAGATACAAGCTTACAATATGGCAAGTGCCATAAGTAACAACGACAGACTAGCAACAAACGCAATTTATAAAATACAGACGAATCGCTTGAGTACCAAACCAAATCGCCACTGCAATCAAAGAAAAATATTGCATAAATAATAAAAAAAGGAAATATGATTTTATTTTATTTTTTGGACATATGTGTAATTTTGACCTTTGAGTAAATTGGATTTATATATATATATATATATATATATATATATATATATATATATATTGGGGGGGAGATTCAATCAAGAGAAATACAAACTGATCAAAAATAAGCGAATTTTTTATTTAATATTTCAACTACAAAAAGTACATAAATTAAGAACTCACATAGAAATGTGAGAAAAGCTTAGCTAAAATAACTTCCTGCCTATAATTAATAGCTAACGGAATAAAAATTCTTTAATTTCAAATTCATTTATTTTGAAAATTAACTGTACATCACACGCTAGAAAAATATATCAGCAAATGCGCTTGTCACTTATAAGTAACTTTAGTTTATTTTATTTCATTAATCTTATGTTGCATGTACGTTGAATGCAATAGAACTCAATTTCAATTAATTACATTCGAATGCAAATATTCTTTCAAATTTCTCATATTTTATTGTTTTACTTTTCTTGAATAGATAAAATACAGCTTTTAAAAATAAACTCTCCCTTGTTACACAAATTGTGGACATACAATTTTCCATTCAAAACGCAAAGCAAATATTTTCTTTCCCCAATTAGTTCCTTATACAGTTTGACAAAATTAATAGTGTTTTGAGATAAATTTACCTGACAGAATTCTTACATTTCCTCTCAATTAATGCTCTGTTTGTGTCTACTAGAACTGAATTTGTCATGCATCTGAAAAATTATCTTCTTCTCTTGAATGTCGAATCGTGCTAGAATGAGTATTTGTTGTGGCTCTTGTTTATAAATATCACTCCAGTATTTGGGGAAATGTCATATAACTCCGAAGCAATTAACATTTCAGGGAAAAGGTGATTAATATATTTAAAAGCAATTTCTTAATGAATAAGTGATGAGTACGTTTGCTAGCAGCCATTGTTCATATTTTTCTCATCACATTCGATATTCTTAAGGGGTTTCCATATTAATCATATACTCTAAACGTCATAATCTAAAAATCATGCAGAATATCAATAATTATATATTAGTTTCTTAATTGTCTAATAAAGTGTCAAAAATTATATTGAGAAGGAAATGAATACAAAATTATCTGTAAATTCCGACAAATGTTTTCTTAATATGAGTTGTAATTACTATTTCAAAGACCGTATTTACATATACTTCAAAGGATATAAAAATGAAATCTGCTATGCATATTTCAGTGTATCATGTCAGAATATAATTTCTTGAGCGACCAAGCACCACGTGCTCGCTCAAGTTAAATTATATTTTTATTCATTTCAATTGTTTCATTGAATGACTCACTTTAGTATTGAAAACGATCTAAAAAACTTTGTCTCGTATTGACTGTTAAAAAAAATATCACATTTCCTATTTATTTCATTTTATATATCCGCGTGCTAAAAATTATATTTTTCTAGGTTTCATTTGCTGTAGTCATTAACTTATTTTTTTAATAAGAGATTTTGTAAATACGATGACAACACATTATTAAAAGCTGATTTTTTAAGATGCTCATGCAGATAATATTTTTTCCCCAACGGACTCTTGCTGTTGCCAAAAATCTCATCCCCCAAACAACATCATGTTCTGACATGATAAAAATTGTTTTAAAAGATTGATTAACTTTCCATTCTTTATTAAGAATCGGAATACTCTGTGTTCGTTCTTGAAATCGATTACCAATTATTTTATCTTTATTTATAAATCTTTCTGTTTAGCTTTTGTTTGTTATTTACTCGACTCTGTTATTCTTTATATAATTAGATGTTGCATCCTATTTCAAGCATTTATTGGGATTCAGACACTGCATTAATGTAAGATACTTGAGATGTTGGATTTAACTAAATTATTGAATTAAAAACAGATTCAGTTCTTTCACTTAATTTCTGATTTAGGCATTAAAGTCAATAATCCGATGCACTTATCACTTATATCATTATAGAGCTAAAGGGGTAGTTAGCATTGAATTTTTGCTTTAAAAAACTGGCATTTAAATTATTGAAATCAATACTGCTATTATCACGAGCATCAAACTTTTGATCTCCATGCCTAATATTGTTCACTATACTTTTAATTACTTATATGATATTATATTCAATAATTGTGGTTTAATATAAAATTTATTTTACTTAAGAAAGCATTTCTTCTGGGATCTAGACAAAATATGTCTAAAAATGTAATGGATGATGTTAGTGATGATAGCAATTCAGAAAGGAATATAAAAGAACAGAAATAGGATATTTGAAAAAGAAATTATAAAAATGGATCCGAATGCATTTAAAAAGTCTGCAATAATGTTAAAGCGATTAGAATATTGGCAAAAAGGGATTTTTACAGAAATCTAAACAAGTGCCAGAATAAATAACAAAATTATAAATTCTGGCAATAAAATGGAATAAAAAATCAACCGAGCCTTTCTTCGTGGATTGTCGGGTTCTTTTTTGGCAGAGAATCAACAAAAAAATTTCTTTAATTCTAAATCAGATTACTGGTTAACCAATTTTCACATTTTCGAGTTGGAAAAAGTCATGCTGAATCTCCTTGATCTTATGAGAACATGTTTTATGAAAAAAAAATACTGGTATCATCAAAATATCTTACATGAGGACTGGCAATATTATTTATTAATTGTTTGGTGTTTATTTATATCTAGAATATTAATTAATAAATAAGAGGTGTTTTTTTTGTTATAAGGAAACAATCTCTTGTAAAAGTAATCAGCTTGTGTAAGATTCTTATTATTGGTTCCCTATTTTATCGATGCATCTAATTTAACCTTTAATGTGTGATCCTACTTATTAACTTACTATTTAAATAAAATATCAAAGTATTAATGTGTGATTATTTCAATAGACATAATTATGAAGAGTCATAATTTTCTTGAAACCATAATTATACTTATTTTAGTTCTTTTATGTTTGATAGATTTATCTTTCCATGGCTTTGTAAGATTGGTATTATGTGAGTAATTCATACAAAAATAATAAATAGTTTATATTTTACTATAAAAAGTAAAGATAAACTTTTGAGTTAAAAAATACCCATACATAAAGCTGATAGATACCACATTTAATATGAGACATAAAACAACTCCATCTGACAGAAATTCAGTAATTATAAAATACTTATTTAATAACAAATATATACTATTAACAATTTGACTTAGAAATAAATAATTTATGCTCATCAAATTTTAATTTATTGATAGAAAAATATTTTTTATACAATGACAAGGGCTGATTTTTCTAATGCCAAATATCGGCTAAAGAAAAAAGAATTGGCATTCCCCATGATAATTTTTCGCAAGAAACGCTGATCTCAAATGAGTCAGGGATTTCCGGGAACAAAAAAGAAGAGGCCGAGTTCTCAAATATTTTTAGAAAAAACACCAATTTCTGTAAAATTATGAAGACCAATTGCATAGAAAATATTTGATAATTATTTTTCCAAAAACGATAATATACATCGTAAAAATGATGTTATATCTGAAAGAATTTTTTTTCTGGACTGTAAATCTGTATTGTGATTTGCATGTTTGGAAAACTTTTCCTTAAATTTCCATGGGTAATGATTTCCATTATTTATCTGCTATTTTCCAGAGTACTCCAATATTGGGGGCTTTTGCACTTAAATCAAATTCTTTCAAACAATCATGGCTTTAGATAATAGCCACAATTTTCCATCGTAAAACAATACGAAACATTACAAGAACATGCTGAAACAAATTTAAACGCAATGTTTATATCAGTCTTTCGATGATTGCATTGGTTCTTTTCAATGAATTATTTATAGCTATACATCCTTGAACTTTCATTCCTTTCTAATCATTGTGAGAAAGTAATGGAATTTCTCCTTTGAGCTTCAGAAATAAAACTTTTTTTTGAAAATGCATTGACTTAATTTTAATATTATTTTCTTTTATTTTTTTAATATAGCTTTGTTGGAAAACCGTAAGACAAGCATAAACTTTTTCTAAAACTTTGTATACACTAACGACGACAATTTTGTAAATTGTTTTATTCCTTTTCGTTTAAAAAAGAAATAATATTTTCTTTGCTGTCCTTTAAGAAAACATATGATTCATCAATGGTCAAATTGTTTTCCTATTTATCGTCTTTGAATTTGCTTTCATATAAAGTTCTATAAACTGTTAGGAATTCAGCCACATACATTGGTCACACCTGATGATCATTGCATTTTTAGATTATTTTATTTTAAAATCATAGCTTATTAGTTTGTATTCAAGCATTAATGGGATATCTTGAAAAAGATTTTTTAGTTGCCATTTCCAAGTAACTTGTTTTTAAACAGTTTTCGAGAACAGTTAAAATACAATAAATTTCAAGTAAGATTAACAAAACAAATAAATAGAAGGAAGATAAAAAACACAACAGCAGGGTGATAGTTTCGCAACCACATTCTTGTTTAATTAAATTTTGTGATAACAGCACGTGGCAGAAGAAAAATATATTGTTAAAGAATGGACAACACATTGATCGAAATTACTTTTACTCATGCTTGGTAAACGCGTAAGTGTCGGGTTTTTTAATGTATTGCATTACAACTTTTTTCGACCCAGCTGCTTACCTAAATTTCAATTACATAACGCTCACCTAAATTTCAATTACATATTTTTTTAAAAAAATTAATCCCTTCATAACTTCTTAAGTAAAATGTTTTCCAGCTTTTGATTTTAATAATCATACAGCTCATTTTACTTTGGAGAAACCTTATTTCATTCTATATATTTTGCAATGTTTCCCTTTTTAAAAATGAAGAGCTAAGAAAATATAAATTTTAAATTGAAAAGAAAGTTATTAAAGAAGCCTTTTAATTGAAAATGTGCTAAAACTAAGCATATATATATATATATATATATATATAATACAGATATGCAAAATTGTTCAGCATTGAAGTTTTAAGCTTAAAACAAATATTTTTATTGGTGATTTATTAATTTATAAATCTCAAAGATTTTTTCAATAAACGTCTCTTTCATTTATCATAAAATACAGTTTTAGTTTTCTTATCAAAGTATATGGCATAAATAATATATTTTATTTATTTTTTTCTGTTAAAAGGCACTACTGAAAAAATTATGAAGTTTTAATTTTTTTAGTGTGTTGGCCCTAAGGATATATTATTTAGTTAAACGTGTTTGATACTTCAGACCTTACAAAAATAATAAAATAAATAAAACGGTCCTCCTTCTGTAACCAAATATAACATAGTTAAGAAGTTTTGAATATTAATGTTTTAGATAAATAAACTATTTCATAATTTTAGGCTTATCAGGCTACGATAAATTGGGGGAGATAATTGCCGTATATTGTTCAAAGAGGTCGATGATGTGGCTTAAAATTAAATATTTCGGGATTGTAAAAATGTGTAATTTTTCATAGTTCAGGCAGTTTTAGTCGCAATAGAGGGAATCTTTAATTTTATTTAAAATGATAGTTCTTCAGGAATATGTTATTAAACCTATAATTTATGGATTGTATAAAAATGTGATTTTTTTTTATTTATCAGATCTTATATTGGCTAAAATTGTTCAGTAGCATTATTTCTTTTATTTAGATTAAACTTTTTTAGATTCATGTGATTAATATTAAATATTTGGAAATTAAATGCTTGAACCTTATTGGAGGAGTCAACATACAAATACATACAACTCCTGTTTTTATATTAAATTCTGCAAAAATATTAATTAATTGTATAGATATTTTTAAAATTCGCAGAAGACTTTTTATTGCATTTATCGTTAGAGGAAACATTATGTTTCTTGTTTATTTCATGGTAAAAATTATGCTTTTATCGCAGTAACAGTAAATTTAATCTTTTAGTCTAATCTTTTGTCAACATAATGCCAACATTTTTTATCATGTCAGAGCATGATGTTGTTTTCAGAATGAGGTTTGTGGTGTCAGCAAAAATCTGTAGGTGGAAAATTAAGGTTTATTATCTGCACCAGCATCTAAAAAATCTGTTTTTAAAATCGTTTATTATCTGCACCAGCATCTAAAAAAATCAGTTTTTAATAACGTGTTGCCATTGCATTTACAAAGCTCTGATTAAAAAAATAAGTTAATTACTACAGCAAATGAACCTCGAAAAATGCCGATTTGAGCACATTATTATATGAAATTGAATAAATAGGATATGGGATATTTTTTAAACAATAAATGCGAGAAAAAGTTTTCTTGATCGTTCGCAATACTAAAGTTATTTATTCAATGGAACCATTAATATTAATAAAAATATAATTTTACTTGCATGAGCACGTGGTGCTTAGTCATTCAATAAATTATGTTCTTATATGATACATTGAAATATGCATAGTGGATTTAATTTAATCTTTATATTTAAACTAAATTTCATTTAAACTTTACAAGCGTAACATTCTCTTTCATACAAATTTTAATTTTATTCGGTGTAAAATAAATTGTTGGAAAATATACTTAAAAGTTGATTAAAAAGAAAAGGTATATTTATATTTAAAAAATTAATATCAATGAAAAATATTATATTTTTGAATTTTATGATAATAAAAAAAATGATTTAATATTTTCGGTTGCCAATGTGGGAAATGAAATATAAAACAAAATTCTGGTTTTTACTTGTAATTATGTAGAATTACAATTATTTAGATGTAATTATGTAAAATTCCAGAAGCAAACACAAACACACTCTTAATATAAATGGTAGGAAAAATCAGTAAATGCCAACATTGGTTCAGACTCCATTTTTCTATTTCCCTTTAAAATTCACGTTTGGGACTTCTTTTGTTTTTCTTTGTCCGTTACTACAAATGAATATGAAAGACCTGAAGGCTCTTCAAATATCAAAGCGGTTCCCAAACCATTCTAAGATAAACTCCTAGAGTATTCTGCATATAACAAGGCAACCAAAACTTTTTATTCTTGCTTTGCTTATAAATAATGAATTACTTCAGGGAACATGATCGGAATAAGAGCATGCCGCTTTCTAAAAACTTCTAAACTTATGAAAATAAGAAACTTAAAATGTGTGATTTTACTTTTGATGTATAAGAGTAAAACTAGACGTGTCTTCCATTTTGGTACGTTACAAAAAAATGAAAGGAATCAAATTTTTGCAACATGTTTTGAAAATAGGGTTGAAGAATAAAATTGTAGTAAAATCACGAATCTTCATAACTACTTTGAGGTCATTTGTATGCTAGATCATATTTATTCATATAAAGTAAGATAATTCACAAAACGAAAGTACAAGTTCCTTGTTTACTGCTTCCTAATCCTTTGAATAATAATAAATTAGCCTCCTTCAAAATGTTTAAAAAAATGTTTATACAGTTGTTTTCCCTTTGCTTCAAAAGTTTTTTTAATAAATATTTAAATGTTGCTTACGTTTGAAAAAAAATCATTCAAATTTAAAAATAACTAGTATGACTTAAAAATAAACTTAAATCTATATATTTATTTGCCGTGATAAAAATAAATTTATATTAAGTGTTTTCAGTAATTTCCAAAATAATTCACTCATTAATAATGAAATTTATTACCAATTAGGGAAATTAAAAATGAGAGAGTATATTTGTCCCATCAGTGATCAATTTTTCTATCGGTCAGTAGTGAGCAGAACGTAAGTCCATCGGTTGTCAACTATATCTATGGCTGTTTTCATTGGCCTTACTATTAATTCAAGTTGCATTTCCTTCTATTCCAAATAATTTTAACTTTTAGAAACCATTACATCTAAAATTAATCATTTCCCTTTTTAAATTAAGTTGCTTAAAGCTACAAATTGTAAAACAGATGCATTAATATTTGTAAATAAAATCCTTATAAAAAAAAGAAAGCTCGAGATTCAATGATGCGCATGCGCATTTGGAAATCATTCATTTTATTCTATTATTAACATGAATGAAATAGTCTGTTTGGAGAAAATGATGAAGAATTCCGGGTATTGAACTAACTTCTGAAATATTAGTATTTATTTACAAAAACTAATTTTATCTAAAGATAAAAAAAATACTTTTTTTTTCATTTTTCTTTGTAATATTATATGTTTAACATATTTTAAACTGTAAGCAACTATTATCTAATCAGTATATTTAAAATAAAATTCTTGCATGTAATATATGAAATAATTTTTGTAAATATTGAATTTTTTCAATAATATTAGGTTGGAGAAAAAGAAATTCATTATTATTTTACAACCATTTATCGAGAAAACGATGGCTTTCTTTCCTCCCAAACTCATATTTATATTAATCAATCATCAATCCATTTCTAGAGCACTTAGCGACAGATCAATAATTCATTATATTCTGCATAACTTAGCGAGTGCCAATTATAAAATTAAAGATATATATTATAATTTTAAGATATGCAGATATTCATATAGCAGAATTATGAAAAAACAAAACTCTTTTTTCAAAAAATACGTACATTTAAAGTTTTTAAATGCTTATAAATAAGCCTCACTTACTTGTTAATAGTTTCTTATAACTTAGTTTCCTGTAGGAATTGAGACAAAATAAAAATATCACTAGAAACCAAAGTATACCTCTTTTTTAAAAAGCATACCTATTTTAGTCTGTAAAAACATTATTGCAAAAAAGCAAAAATTCAAATCTTTCATAAAAATTCAAGTTTCTACCTAGTCGGATACCTTAAGAGTCTTTACGGATATATTCATACTTCTAGTGCCACTCAATAAAAAAAAAATAGGGATATCACATAAATTATAAATTTTTTTGCTTACTTTGTTGATACATTTTGATTTCCATTTGTTGAAAATATTTCTCTTTTCTGTGAGTGTTGTGTTGTATTTCACGTTTAGAACAGGACTCAAAAAACTTTATTTTGCACATAAATTTCTCACTTTCTTTAAGATTACTTACTGCATGGAAGCCAGAAATAATAAGAAATCTGTTTTGTTTCTTTCCTAATGTTGGTTCACCTTTTTCAAAATAGAATAAATGCATTCCTTAATTCTTGAATATTTTTCGAACTTACTATATTAAAAATATTTATCTTTAGGCCATTTTCTAGTTTATTTTCCAAAAATATTATCTTGATATTGCACCATGAAAGGGTCCATGTAGAAATAATAAAAGATTAGATGAGGCTAAGAAAAATTTATATATATATATATATATATATATATTTCTGTTCATCACTTGAATATTTACTGGTTATAAATTAATGCCATTTATTTATTGTGTTAATTTATTTTATCTTCAAAAAAATTGAAAATTAAACTACTAAACCATAGGTAGAATATCATACGTATTATATCATAAAATATACAGAGAGTTATCTAAGCATTTACTTTAAACTAAACTATTTATCATACCTATTCATTACAATTAAACATAGAAAGATTTGTCTAGACATTTACTTTAAAATGAATTAGTTTATCTTGCGTATTCATTATGATTAAATATGGAGAGAGTTATCTAGTATATTGACAGATTATTTTTACTTATAAATAAATTAATAAAAAATATTCAATTAGGATCGGGTTTCCCATCGCCTTTGATGGAACTATGTTCTACATTTTTGACTCTCATAAAAAATCCGAAATATTAAATTGTCTTCTAATTTCCTTAATTAATTAAATCAGAAAAAGTTGAACCTTAAAAATAAACTACCCAAACAAAAATTACTCTTTAAATATTTAACAAAATATTTAGTAGTACTTTGTACTAATATTAAAGTATTTATTGATTAAGTAAAAGTATTTTTTTGGAATATATAAATGAATCAATCAAAGTAGGTTGAAAGACTTTCTAAATCGGAAATTTATAATCAATATCAGAATAATGTCGAAAGCAAGACGAAAAAATATAATTGCATAAACTAAATGAAAAACGATATATTTAGCGACAAGATACATTAAATAAGAATTATGAGTCCCCTGACATAATTAATAAAAGCTGGTTGTTCATAAATTATATTTCTTTACTTTCAAAGTTAATTTAACAGAATCATTGGAAAAAATACCAAAAATAAAAGTTTTGTCGAAAAAAATTAACTAGTAATTACTAACATTAATGCAGTTAGTATTACCACATCTTTAAATAGAAATGAAAAATAAAAATAAATAATAGCATAACTAAGATAATTAAGCAATCTATTTTTTGTAAAATAACTAATTATTTTATTTTATCAAGGTTACTTTTCTATTTCTCATTGTGTTTGAGATGCAATAATATAAAGTTTGCTATAGAAAATTGATACATTGAATCAATACAATTACCCAAAAATTTTTTCAACAACACATATAAACTAACTACATAATTTATTATTTGATTACTTTTTTGCATTCTATTCTTCAATTTTTTTTTCAAAATCACCAATAGAATTATTGTTATGAAAACAGAATTTTATTTAAAATGTTTTTAATGATTACGTAATAAAAATATTTTATTCCATAATAAATGCATTGTTACAAAATATCAAAATAGTGACTCGTCGAAATTTTAGTTGAATATTTACTAGACAAATGTAAAATCTACAAAAATCATCTAACATACATGAAATAAGTCAATCTAAATAAAATTAATTAATATATATTAATTTTAGGCTTAATTTAGTACTTCAATTATATTTTTAAAATTAGAGTACTTTATTATGCATTAACAAAAGTGTTAGTAATATTAAATATTAATGATAACTCTCAAAAATCATATAATTTCAAAAATCCTATTTCTGGGGATATATGTATTTCAAACTGTGACAGAAATTGAGGAAAAATAATGGATATGAAGATAATTAAAAATAGAATTACGCATAATTAAAACCATCTTAAATCGTGGATCGTTAATTAGATATTACATAATAAAATAATTCTATTTTGAATTATTATTTACACATTTTTTTATCCTCGATTGGAATTGATTCATTTCATCAAAATGAAATTTATAAATTAAAAATGGTTTACGAAGCTTAATCCATAACGGAAATTATAATATAATTTTTGATGCAAAATTGCTCCTTACTACCAGAAAAACATTGCAAAAATGATATTTTCACAGACTTTGCTGGTGTATGAAAATTTTCTACTAATTTTTACGAATGTAATACGATGCAACGAGGATGGATTTATGCAAACTTTTTATAGAATGTAGAAAGACATTTAAGCTGTACTCAATGTGTGAAACAATCACAAGATTTAAATTAATTAATAAAGAATAAAATATTTATTTTATATCCAATATATATTTATGACACTGAAAAATTGTCTTCGAGGTAAAATCAACAAAATAGGAAACTATTTTTTGAATCCCTCTCCAAAAAAGGTATATAAAATGTTAAAAAAAAACACAAAAAATCCGATACATTGAATTAGAATTTGGTACTGTTATGACTAACCTTTACCTATTTGGATCTAGCTACGAAATAGGTTATTGCTTATATATAACTACGAAGGAAATTAGTTTAATGAGCCATGAATTCACTCATTAAGTTTACATCAATGAATTTCTGAATGTATTCTATGCATGCTGTATATTAATGAATTCGCTTATTGTGTATTATTTAGACTTTCATATTAATTTTAAAAATTGCATCATGCATGCATGGGAAAATCACCTAAA
Organism: Argiope argentata; assembly: GCA_026289955.1. NCBI lineage: Eukaryota > Metazoa > Arthropoda > Arachnida > Araneae > Araneidae > Argiope > Argiope argentata. Next base: position 1,412,478 of record JAOUZG010000635.1, on the reverse strand, counting down.
AAACTTTACAGAACTAAACGATGGATCTAGAGCTAACATGTTTGTACCGCAACTGTTGTTTTATTTGTAGGCAATCAATAAAATAACATTTTTTTCAAATCTTAATTTAATTTTTGACTAATGAAAAAGTGAACTAAATGTCTGCCTCTTTTCTTAGTACCTTGTAAAATATCACTATATAAAGCATCCTTTTATTACAAATTTAAATTTCAAAAGATGCTTTTGAGTGACATTTAGTTTTGTCATGTATTTTTTTCTATTTTTGCTAAATGTTTAAATAAATTAATGTAACAATTTCAATTTTATTTTAGAACAACAAGTTTTTCCTTTTATTTTAACTGCTTGGGTTTATTTTTGTCCAACGCGTTGCAAAATTATATGTTTGATAAATTTTAAATGAGCGTTATCGGTGCTCCATAGTTAAAATAGAAATCAAATGTTTTACCCTATCACGGTTTATTGAGCAGAATTTCAAATGTATTTTAAATTTGTTTTTCCAAATTATTACTAATTCTGTTTTTAAAAAAAATTAATTGATAATGCTCTTAAATAGTCAGCCCTACAGTTAAAATTAGTGAATGCAAAAGTCGATGCAATCAAACATGAAGAAGACATTCATATATATGACACAGCATAAAATAATATGATTAACAATTGAGAATATTTTTCTTTTTCTGGACTGCGATGGTCAAAGCAAAATAATATATAATCTAGAAATTTATATATTTATTCAATAATGTGTAAGTTTTTATGAGTTGCATTTGAATCCGCAATAGGAAATTTTAAAGTTGATGCTCATATAAATGAGACTGCGATATTAACGAAGTTTTTTTCATATTAGAAGGAGACATGTTTCTAAGATAAATTATATATTTTAATTTAATTTAAACTTTAATTTGTGGACGAGAAAAAATACTTGGTAGGAGTTTTGATAAAAATTAATCGGGAATGTGAAATTTCTTTAACAATTAGAAAGTGTCATATTTTAACACTGACCCTTGTATACACAGCCCCAATTCACCGTCAATGTCGAATTTTAAAAAATGGAAATTACTTCATGTGATGGTTGATAATTTCTTCATTTTGTGCTCAAATCAAAAGATATAACCAGGCATTCATTTTTCTTTTCATCCTTTTTATCTACGAGAATAAATAATTTTTGATATTTAATTTTCACTAAAGTCCTACAAAAAAGAATAGCTTAATAAAAAATTAAAAAAAAAACATATTTAAATTAATCTGAGTTTTTTCGTCCTTTATTTTCCAAATACTTATTTAAATAAAATAAATTGGGATTATGATAAGGTGCATCAAAAGTTCTCTTAATAAACTTATTAATTTCCTTAATAATAATAATAAGTTATCTTTTTTCTTTGGGAAAGTGCTAATATCCTCACGTAGCCTTAGGTTAATCCACTCTAATCACGATCACGAATTGGAGGAGATTATCATACTTGATCAACAATCTCATGCAATATTTGTCTTTATTTACTAAGCTTGGGGGACACATAATGAGAAAGAATGAACTACTTCATTTTGTCTTAAGAAGATAAAAGTGCTCGGGAGACTAGTCCGTGCTATAAATCTCTCGCATACATGACAGGTATTTCCATGTAGCTTTCATGTCTCCGTCACCATAGTACCTCGTCTTGTTTACATTTAGCTTGTATCGCTTTATCTTGTTAGCATTATATCGCAGGTTGATACTTAGCAAAAGAAAAGAACAGTGCATGAGATTGAATCAGTAGTTATCCTCACAAACACTATTCTTTTAATATATAAGAGAGAGAGTACTATAAATTTTGTAATGAGAGTACTATGAGAATGAGAGTACTATAAATTTTGAAATTTATGCTGATATAATCTTTTTTGTATAGTGAAAAAGTGAGAAAAAATTACTTATTAATAAGATAAATTAAGATAGAATTAATTAGGTAAAACCAAATATTTTTTTTAAAATACATAAAAAACATTCGAAAGCTTATTAAACTGAAAATTCAGTTCCAAAAATTATTTTTGGCTAATATTTATCTGAACAAATTCAAAACAAACGTTGGTTTTTAGAAAAAAAATTACCGACCCCCCCCCCGGAAAAATGACTTGAATTAGGAAACAGACTCAAAATGGTTGAACTGAAACTAAGGCTAACAACTTTACAGACCCTTAGAGACTCAAAGTGAACAAAAATTGAGCACATTTTGAAAACTCAAATTGAAAAACACAGTAAGAGAATAACTGAAAATGCTATAGATACATAAAAACAAAATTCAGGTTGATTGTTCCATTTACTGTGCCTGCCAAGTCATTTGAAAATTTCACTTTTTATATTAAAAATCCTCAGGTTTGTTCTGATGGCACATGCTACTTTCTTTCGGCACACTTCGCATTGGGGACTTACACTGACACATTTCTCAACTACATACATTGTGTTGGAAAGTTCCATTGTTTTCCAAATTCGATCCATTGACGATTATCATATTTTGACAACAGAGAGAGAGAGAGAGATTTCAGCTCTAATTAAATATCCTGTTATCATTCTTCAAATTATGGTTCGAAAAAATCAAGTATTCGAATCGCCAAAAATCACAATCAAATACCAATAAATATATTTTCAATTTATTTGTTGACATTTTTCTGTCAAGGGAAAAATATCTTTATTATCTCGTCAAGTATTTTTGATTATGGAATTAAGAATTCTGTACAAGTAAATATCTTAAAAAGTATTCAAACTTATTTCTTTAAATAAAGAAAAGTTGGAAGAAATAAGTTTTAAAAATTTAATTTAAAATATAAAATAAAGCATTAAAACTATAAAAATAACATAAAAAAAGTACAAATAAAAGTCAAACATTGATGATATTGTTTATTGGAAATAGAAAAACCTACAACAAAATATTTATTTGCAATCATAGTGTATAAGTTTGAAAGACATTTCCAAAACATATGTTCTCATATATAAGCGAGATTTATCGAAAGTGACGAGAAAGTTAACACAACATTTTTAATAGTTTCTTTGAGACTTTTGAATGCTGAAATGTTTACAGAATAGCTGTATTTTAATGCTAATGTACATTTACAATGCACTTCTCACAATAGATTTTTGTGCCACCGTTAAATTCAACACTCAGAAACTGTTTGAAAATAATTGAAGCCTTTGATTTCGTGACCATTTTATTAGTCACTTGGGAATCAATATAATAAACTGGATGTAATTCGTAGAGTCAATAGAGTCATCTAATCGCTTGATTTTTTTGCCAAACATGAGAGTCAACATGCGTTATTGTACTCAAAAAGTTTTCAGAATCTTTAACGGTATTTATATTCATATGACTTTTAAACTTCTATAATTTATTAACGGATCTCTCACTAATTACAGTATTGACCAAATTGAAAATCAAAAATAATTTCTATGCCTTACCATAAAGGAATCACCAGTAACTCCCTCAGTTGTTTGATGTCTGTTGAAACTTCCTTGGCTACGAAATAGAAACATGACTCTTAAAAACTTCCCACACATGAATGCGAAATTGGTTCCCTCTTTTCTTCAATTAGAATTAAATGTGATTTTGTGTCAATTCTGTACAGCCTTTTTGATGGTTAAATTCTTTTACTATATGTTGCATGATATTGTGATTGAATTCCAGTTTTGTAATAAGTTCACCGATTGGTATTCTTATTATTATGTAAATTATTTCATATATTCTCTGACAATTCACATTATAGTTGCCAGTAAAATTTTTGCAACACGCATATTGTCTTGAATTCTGTTTTTGCCTTCATTAAATTTTACATCCATCTTTGAGCAAAATTTGGGGAAAAAATGTCATCATAAATATTCTTTATCTGCTCGACTCTATAAATATTCCCAATCCATCTAGGGATGTTAGACCCCCAACACTTTTCCTTATTTAAAAATTTGATGAATACAGTAGAATCCATTAATTTTATGCAAAGACATGGTGATAATACATTTGATTTAATTGCCGCTTGAAAATCAGTGAAAAATTATGGTTTTGAAAAATGTTTGCTGTTAAATTTAAAGTTGAACTTAAACTTTTTAAAATTTATTAAAGATAATTAATCCTAATCAGATAATTAATCCAATTAATTCAAGCATATAGAACATTCTTTTTTCGGAAGAAATCTGACAGTATTTTATGATCATAGCTTCTTTTTTTTTCTAAAAGACATGATACGTAATGAAACAAAAGATGCATAGGACTTTAATTATTATACATGTGGCGTATTATTCTGCAGAAAACAATTGTGAACAATTATTAAATAAGGAGTTGAAATAAGGAGTTGAGGAAAGATGGGACCAAATTTATTTACCATGATTGCATTCAGGGAGGTGAATTAAAGTGAAAAGAAAATCCGTAAATTATTAACTCGGCATATTCTATTGGGGTTAATTAATTTCATGAAATGTCTCATATTTAATTAAGAAGCCATAATTTAATGTTTTGATAAAACGATTGTTATTTTATGTGTTATTTTTTCTTTTGTATACTTTATTCAAATAATTTATAAGCAATCTTTAAAATATATCGTATTGACAATACAATAGTATCTTAAACTTTTATTTAATATAGCGTTCATTCCGATAGTAATCTAAATTATAGGCAAGAAAGAATCTGAAGATATTTTTTTTATTTCTGAAGATTTTTTTTTATTTTTATTTAAGAAATATTCATAAAAAATAATTAAAATATATTATACATTTCATGTTAAGAGGCCCAATTTTTTTATTTTTACACAGGAGATCTATTCACTTTTTGAGAACTATTCGATGCAAAAAAGGCATAAGCTTTCTTCAGAAGTTTTAAAATATTTATATTAAATTATGTCCTACGTTCCATTTTTTAACTTATTATTTTACTGATGGAAATTTATTTTTCTTATCTTTATGAAAAGAAGCAAACGTATTTTTAAAAAACCTGAAGGAAAAAAAAAGAAGAAAAGAAGAAAAATGAAAAAAAAAAACTTACTTAATTGTTTTATTTTTCCCACGTATTGTTCTGAAGTTTAGAGTTTAACAAGAATTTTTCTTTCATATTTAAGCTGATTTTCATGCATTTCACCACAGGGATTCTGTCTAATTTAGAAGATTAACCCAAAGATTTAAGTAAGGATGATATTGATTCGCTTAATGTAATGGAATTTGATTCTCTTGAGAAAGTAAACTAAATTATTTGCATGGAAGAATCCCCCTTTTTAGATGATAATAACTCACCCATAAAATTATTTTTCTCTGAAAAGCATTGGAAGTTTTATTTTTGTCTAAGAAAACAATGCTTTTTGTATGTCAACATCTTGTGCCAAGGGAAGGATTAATTTTCTTCCGTTTCATACACTTCTAAAATTAAAAACAAAACCAGCGGAATCATGCTGCATATGTAAATTGTTTTCAATACATCATACGAATAATTTTAAAAACTGATGTGGTGAAAAATAATTAATTGTTCAACAGCTTTGAAAGAATATTCTTAAATAGCAAAACGAATATCAGTTGTTATTTAGGCTTTGATCGCAAATAAACTATAAATGTGTGGAAAAAAATATTACTACGACTATTTTGTTCTGAGTATTTTTCAATTCTTTTCAAAAATAAAAAATACTAATAATTACTGCTCCACTATTTGAATAAAAATGAAAAAAAATTCTTTTAATATGCTTATAAATAAACAATACAGCAAAGAAAAGAAATTGATAGATTAAAATTTAGAATGTTTATCATTGCATGTATCTTCCTTACCCTATAAATACGTAAATGAAGCGCAAAGAAATGAATGAAGAAAAAATTACAGGTAATATATTTTAAATTGTTAGGAGATTTTTTGGTACGAAGAATTTTGAACTTTTAATTTGATAGTGCATTATATTTGGGAAATGTATTTTTTTATTTCATATCCATGTAATAATATGGTGATTGTAATTTGTTCAGGAGTCTTATCAAAACATTTAATGTGAAGGAAAGACTAAAAAAATGTTTTATATAAAAATTATTCCTTTCAGAATTTTGACTAAAAAATATTAACTATATTAAAATATTATCCATGGATACTTAATTTTTACTATATATGGTGGATGCTGATATCACAATGCACATGCACTATTGTGTTAAAAAACATAAAATTATTATTATGTATAAAATTCGGTGGATTAAAACATCTCTCTAATATAAAGTTCACATAGATTACTGATTTTTATTACTTCTAGATTTTTATTTAATAAAAATATCGAAATTATTAACTGACTGAAAAATTTACAAGAAGTTCAGTTACTAATATGAAATAATCTTTTGATATTTATTTAATTTATTATTTTTATTATTCGATTCTGTATTGATTTGTGTTAAAGTATTATGTGATGTTCTTAACAAATATATTTATAATCAGTTTTTAATAAAGGTAACAATTTTTTCATGAGAAAAATTGAAGATATCCTTCTACTGTTTCATTTCACTAATTCAAGAAATAATAACATACCTTGGTGTCAAGGCACCTTAGTAAACAAACCGAATCACATTTGCATTTAATGAGCAAATATTGCGAAGTATTTGGAGGATAATTTCGTACATTTGTGCCACAATTGCCTTTCGTAATGAATTCATTACAGTTTGATATCAACCAAGATTACACGCAACAAACTTCTAATTAACGCTCCTTGCATCATGAAAGAATCCTTCCTTAATTACTGACAGAATATAAGCCAAAATTTTCTCTTCAAATATCACAGAGTAAAAATTTCTTACTAACAATAGACAGTGAAAATCGTATATATGTTTATCCTTATTGTAACTTTGTACAGTTATATATAATTATTAAAAAATAGGACTTATATAAGAATAATTTACAAAATATCCAATATTTTAATATTCTTCAGTCATCTAACAATAATGAAGTAGCAAAAATAAATTTTATCTTATCTGATTTAATGTATCCAGGGCCTGGAATATAAAATTTTACTCGACAGCCTTGTTTGTTTGTTTTTTTCGTAGAAAATACATAGATGCAAATAAGGCACTGATTACATAAGAATATTTCTCAATTTATTTGAATATGAAATGGTTATTTAAATAAAAAATACCGTGAATGTTTTTAGTTAACATAGTTTTCGAATTAGGGAACACAATAAATGCACTGTTGCTATAAGATTCAAAGCGAACGAATTCCTATTCGGATAATGTTATATAATATACTCTTTTCAGAAAAGTTTGATGAACAGGTAATGAATTATCCTATGAAATTATGCAAATACCACAAAAATTTACGAAATGGCACTAATTGACGTTGTCAGAATGAGAGAAGATATAAGAAAACTTTATTAATTACTTATAAAATAATTTAAGTTAAAATCTCAATTTTTGAGGAAACACAGTTATGTACCAAAATTTAGATAGACAAATCTATTCTAAATACAAAATAGATAAGTTTCCGAGATGAACAAAATAAATTTATGTGTTTATAAAAATTGTCCGTTAAAAGTTAAAAATGTATGAAAAATCAGTAATGTAAACTACTAAATAAAATGAAATGAAACACTACAAGCGCAATAGAATGTCAAATACTTTTCCTTTGTTGAAGCGGATGGCTGTATCGCTGTTTAAATAGTTAACAAATTTCTCTAATATAGTAATTTTAGGTTATTAATAATAAATTCCAGAAGAAATTTCGATTCGAGTGAAGTTAATTTTGCAATAAACCATTAAAACATGATATAATTTCTAATGTATCAATAGAAGTAAAGTTTAAAAAGTGAAAGGATTATAGTTTGAGACGTTTTAATCTAAATTTATGTAGAAACATAATTAATATATAAGTCTTAATGCTCAATGAAGAAAGCTAAAAGGGTTTTAAAAATCCCCAATCTATTTCAAAGATAAGCATACTATAGAGTTAATCAATATGATAGATTACAGAAAGATAATAGGATGTCTGGAAAAGAGTTAATAGCATAAAATAATTCTTTTAAAAGACAAGGAAATCTAATTTAGTCAAATCTCTATTCGGTTATTAATGTAAGCATGGATTAGGAAGGTTTTATACACCAAACTAGAATTTTCAAATATATACTGTAATCGAAAAGTAAAAGTTTTATAATACATCGTTTTAAAATAATATTAACATGAAAGTTATTTTGAATGACAAATTTATAAATTTTTAAGGAAAAAAACGTTTCGAGTAATGCAAATTTGTAGTTACAAATGAATTTATAACTAAAAATTATAATCTCCAAATAATGAAATAATCACAAAGTCCATTAAATATTTTAGAAGAAAACACACAGTAAAAATTTATAAATTGTGCAATTCTAATAAGGGGCAAAGAATTTTATTCGAATAATCTTCCATGAATAGATTCTTCGCTAAGAATTAAAAAAACAAAGGTAAAAAACTTATCTAAAATAACAAATACGAATTAAAATTAATTAAAAAATAATAACTTTGTCATTATTTTTCTCTTTCAAACATAATTTTTAGAACAAAGGATGAACTGTCCTTAACATCAATTTCATAAATATGCTAAAAACTGAATGGTTGTTTTAAAAATCATACCAGTACTTTACAGAAAAATATATTTTTAATTTTATATTAAAAGAATTATAAATATTCCTCTATAAATCATTTTTAAAAAGAATTTCTTAGAAGAAAGCTAATATTCTTTTTTATATATAATTTTTGAAAAACCAATGAAGTTACTAAAAAATAAGTTTTAGTTCAATCAAAATTCCTTTATGCTAGAGTAATGATTATTATTCCATACATAAATGATTAAATATTCTAAGAATGAGAAAAAAAATCCATAGCAAGTAAATTTTTCATTCATTTTTTGAGAATATATTTTGAAGATTATTGTGAAATTAAGCAGTAAATTTTCAACTGTAAACTTGCATTTTCAAGTGTTAATATATAAACTTATGTTTTTATTTTATTTCATTAAAGAATTTCTATTAAATAATATAGCTTTAATTTGAAACTCAATAAATATGAAATTCGGCTAAATCTTTCAAATAATATATTGCAGACTGCGAATAAAAATTCTATGTAAGAGAAGATTAATATAGGTTTATATGGGGTTTGACAAATTCCTTTGATCTAAATTTCAAGGAAACACATAATTAATTTAGGGGCAAGTGAATTATCTTATGTTGCAAAAGAAAGAAAACACATAGAAAATTTTTTTTTATATGTGTGACCTCATTCACTATATTTGAAATATAATTTTTGGGGAAAATGATTGGTCTTTTTTTTTTTTTGAGAAATGATATATATTTCTCATAAATTTTAGAAACCCACCAACAATTTTGTTTTTTATGAAATATGCAACCGACTCATTGTATGCATGAAATTATCAAAATAATTGACCAAAACAAAATTATTATACCTTCCTTGGTGAATATTGGTGTCTGGAATTAATATGAGAATTTATGAACTTTTTTTGTCATCAAGTTGGAATCTCTTGAATTGGACAAATAATATTAAAAACAAAATTGAGTTTTAATCTAGTTTAATGTCATTTTATTGCCATATACAAAGATATTAATTCAGAATTGCGCTTGGGCAGATTATCTTCATTGACATATAAAACCCTACCTTTCTGTTAAAATCTATGAGTTTACAATATGTAAAGGAAAATAACGATTCTTTTGTGATTTAAAGTAAAACATTAGGTTTTAATGTCATGTCCATGTAAAGAGTGTTTAATTTTATTTTATGCTTTATGTTTATTTTTGTATCTAAATGTTTATAATTTATTTTTTGTATCTGAAAGTTACTGATGTACTAAAAAGTTTATATATATATATATATATATATATATATATATACGAAATTTAATAAATGTTATGTCATGATTAGCAATGCATTAATATACTAGCATGTTAGTAAATATATATGATAAGACAGGGCTTGGTTGGTGCAGTAATGATGTTAGTTCAGGCTATACGGATGTCAAAAAAACTTGGAAAATGCTATTATAAAGATACGCTTTATCTTTAACAATAATATAGAAGAAAGTAGGGTTTTTTTAAATTTAAAAAAAGGAAATATTTTAAAAATTCTGTATTTAACAATTGGATAACGAATATTAGATCACAAAAGTAACAGTAAAGTTTTTTCTTAACAAGTAAGAAACGAAACAAGCTATGTTTATACGAATATGATAAAGTAATTAACGAATATTAACCTTTATATTCCACAATGCTTCATAAATGTCTTTATAACTACACGTGCTAAAATACAAATCCTAAACTTAAAACTAAATATGCAAAATAATTTTCATCATGCGCATAACTGCCTTACATTTCAAAATAATAAATATGTTTAATTAATCTAATTTTAAATTATCTACGCATTAATTTCATTTCTACATTTTTAAAATTTTTAAAGAGAACTAAATTTGTCAAATTTGTAAAAGACAGCTTGAATTTTACATCGGCTTTCAAATAAAAAAATTATTCAAAATATCAAATAAATAATATTCTGCTTAAACTTTTATGAGCGAGTAAAACCTAAAGCGGTATTTCACTTTGATTGCTTATACGAAGTGAAAGATATATATCATACCCATTTAACAACATTTCTAGAAATGAATAAAAGATATTTTTTCTGTTACTGCAAGACTCGTTGTCGTCTACTATGCTGGTACCAATATATCTCTGTAGAAGATGAGTTGTTGCTGTTATGATTAAGTGCCCCTATGACCCACTTAGTTGTTAGTCCTTATCATTCAGAACTGACGAATCGTCTGAGAATTTGACACGTTCTCTGAAACATATAATATAATAAAATTTATTACTCAATTTTGTTACTGCATTCCACCCAACAAAGAATTAATTCTAATTTTAAAAAATATAGAAACATATTCAATAATGTCTTAAAAAAAATCCTAATGCACAACACATCTGTGAAAATGAATTAACGAATCGTTACTTTTGTTATTTTAATATGACTGCGAATTTTATTTTATATTGATCATTACTATTATATCAAAATACTCATATTGAATCAGTAAAAATTATTTAAATTAAATAAGAACAAATCTAGTTTAGAAAAAAAAAGATTAAAATGAAATTTGTTACCCGTATTTCATCATGTAAGAACATGATTTCTTGAGCGCCCAAGCATCACGTGCTCGTGCAAGTCTAATTATATTTTTATTCATTTCAATTGTTTCATTCAATGAATTACATTAGTTTTGTAATCGATTCAATAAACTTTGTCTCGCATTTTTTGGTTAAAAAATACCACATTTCCTATTTATTTCATTTCATATGATCACGTGCTCAAAATGAAATTTTTTAAAGTTTTGTTTGATGTAGTCATTAACTTTTTATTTTAATCAGAGCTTTTGTAAAAGCAACACATTATTAAAAGCTGCTTTTTTGAGATGCTCGTGCAGATAATAAAATCTTTATTTTTCGCCAACGGATTTTTGTTGGCGCCGAAATTCTCATCCCAAAAGATACATAATGTTCAGACATAATAACAAAATACTTTTACAAAAAAGGTTTACCAATAGGAAAAGAAATTTTGTAGGATTTTGAAATATTTGTACCATTCATGGAATAAAAACAAATAATTATTCTAAAATAAATTTATTTGACATTATAATATAATTACTTTAATGAATCGTTGCTTTAATTTTAAATATTTCATATCATATGAATAGATATCTTCGAAATTAAATGTAGTGAAAGCAAGTGATATATCAGTGAGTGAGAAATTCATTGAACTGTTAAATTACATTAATTGTATATCAGGCTCAAAAACTTTTTCAGATACATTGATAAACTTAAATCAAATTAACTTAATCTGATTTGATAAAACAGTATGTTTCGAATTATTTGAAAACACTTCGTTCGTTAATATTTAATAAATCATATCTCTGAACAAGGTAATTTATATTCAATTATACATCTAAGTACTGTTAACTAAAGATATAAATTTTCAGTGGTGAATTTTAAATAAATAGATCTTATTTTTTAAACATTATTGAGATTTAGAGATTCAACTGGGAAACTTTTAAGTTAATTACCTTTTCCATTAATTACTTTTTGAATAGTAATTTAATATCTAATGGGAAAAATAAAGTGAAGCAATGCATTTCAAATTGCACTTCATTTATTTTGTTGAGATTAATATTAAATTTGCATATTCACACATGCAGACTAAATGCATGAAATATTGAAAAACATAATTATCTTCATTCATAGAGGAAATAATTTATTAAAAATTACTTGTAATGTGAAAGTGAGTTTAATATATGAAATCCATGAAAATATTATAATTTTATATCCTGACAAATTCGTTTCGGAGTTTCAAGAATCAAACAAGAAAATCATCATAGCCAACACTTTAATAGGATGTTGTTTTATGTATTGGAAAATATGCTTCAAATTTTAAATTGAAATACAAAAACGACGGCGTAGGAATAACAAATATCCACAATCTTAAATGATTTGTTATTACAAAATATTAAAAAAAAATGACATAAATTGACATAATCCAACCATCATATTCCTTAAATAATAACTTCGATATAAATTACATTGGTAAATAACTTATTCCACTAATACTCAACAATTTTTATATAATAGTGAATTATTAATTAGACTTGGCATCTTATAATGTGTTTTTCTAAACGAATTGAAAAATGTATCTGAGAATAAGAAAGAACAAAGTTTAGTGTTTCGATATATGTGTAGAACTATTCATAACAGTTGACAGAGAATTTTTGTTTAAACCTTTAAATCCCAAAAATATTAAATGCTATATCTTAAATGCGCCATTTCAAATAATTATTATTAACGAATGCATTAAAAATATATGTAAACAATATTAACAGATTGTACTAAAATGAGCATTAATATTATTTTTTAAAAAATGCTAAAACGTTTGATAAAAAAAGACTTAAATGGCTGCATTTCCCTTGTTAAGAATTGTAAAATATATTTCAATAGTTTAATGGTATAAATAATGAAATATTTTTAAAACAATATGCCAACATTCATGATAAAATTCAAATGTACATTCTGTATAAAGAATAAGTAGTTGCTATATATCTTTCTTGTAAGAAATGAAGATTTAAAATGTCTTAATAAATTATTTTATTTTCCTCTTTTTGGGTTTTAGAATTCCTATTACTAAAAGAAACAACAAAATGCAAAAAAGACATAAAAAGAAACACGTTAGAGAATTCCACATTTAATTAAAAATTTGAAAGTCGTGCTATGGTTATTATTTAAGCTTAGGTGAAAACCCTCACGTCTTGGTTGCCTGTTCAGTTTTTTTTTCTATTTATTCTTTTTACTGGTAATTAAAATATTCCAAATCGCGAAACATCGTCAGTAATATTTTTTTTCATGAATTTTAATTAAATGTGGTCTCCCAGCTGTTGAATTAGAACTAGGCATGTTGTAATTCAATATCAGTATTAGCATTAATTATTCGAATAATAATCCATCAAGAAAAACAAATCTGTTGCTTGCAACTTTTAGCAGAAAGGAGAAAGTTCCTTTTATGTTGTTTATGTCTCAAATGAATGGATTTTATTTTACTTTGCTTTCTTTATGTCAGAAACAGGTGTTTATTTAAAAAAAATTTTTCTTCTTTTCTAAATTTCAGGTATCGTTTTTCTTTGAGATTCGTAAAGTAAATATAAACAAAAAAGAAAATATTGCTATGTTGTTTGATCTTGTTTATTTTTATATTTTATTCTAAGATACATTTTTTGAGAAATCAATATCATAACTTATAATATTTTCTATAGCATATCTTATATATATTTAATGTTATTAAAACTAAACTGATAATTATTTGATTCCTAACTTTAAAATCAGGAATGATAGAAATGAAAGCCAATATGGATCTTATTATTTTTTGTACACAAAATACTTATATTGAGTTTTTGTCATAAGAATTTCTTTTACGAAATGATTTTTTTTTTCTTTTCAATCCTCAATATCCATATTGGACAGCAAAATTTCTTTTAAAAGTTTAGTTTTACTCATAAGTTTTAGCAGTACGACAATAGTCCCCATGAACTGTGTTTTTTTAAAAATATTACTATGACTTATATACGACTTACATACTATATGGCATACCTAATATCACTATAATTTATTATATTCTATAGCATATCTAGCACTCTACTATACTTGAGAAGTATATGATGTTTAAAAACAGGAAAATTAATCTGCAAGATATGATCTGAAACTTCTGAATCGGCGTGTATTTTTAGAATTATTATTTTGAGAATCGATGCCAATATTTAAAAAGGAAAGTGTGTGATTGGGAATCAATTGCAAAAAAATATGAAATCCTTTAATTAAAATTGTACCATACATATGTATTTGATTCTGTAAAAATAAATAAGCGATCAGCTGCTGTTTAAATTTTTTTTCTGTAATACAATGTTTCATTTTTTGAAAAAAAAAATGCAGTAAAAAATTATTATACTAAGTTCATTACAGCAGTTTTCTTTATTGAGTTTCGCGAAAATAAACGCTTATTAGAATGTGCATATTTAAATAAAAGTGAAATTGAAAATTTCAATTGTCAATAAATACATTCGAATCTGATTTTTAAATTAGTTCAATTACAATTACAAATGCATTAACAAAACTACCTTAGCATTTCCAATTTATAAGAGAAGATATTGCGAAATACACATTTTTGGAATTATATAATCTGTTCTTTTGCTTGTCTGTCTCTGTCTATAAACACAATAACTCAAAATAAGATTTAAGCTAAATGTAATTTAATTGTAATCAAGTTGAACTTTTCAATTCCCCATACAAAGATTATTTCCTTTTAAACATAAAGCAATAAGGAATTAAAAGGCATTGAAAACATGGTTTAGGTTCTGCAAAGTCATAAAAAACTTGACTTGCTTTTGTTTTTTTAACATTCCTAAAAAATTAATTTAAAAACAAAGCAAAGTAAATATGTATAAAATATTTTTAGAAAATTCTTTACTTTTGTAAAAATTGCAAACAAAAGAAATCTAATAATTTATTATTAATTCATATACTAAATGAAAGGAGAAAATTACTATAATAGTAAAAAAATCGAATTCGAGATTTTAATAGATTTCTGAATATCAGACATTCCAGATTCTGAAAGACACACTTTTGGAATTACGTCATACATCCGTCTGCTTTTTCGTCTCTGTCTATGAACACAGTAACAAATGGCGGTTTAAATTAAATGGATGCTCTATGATTTTTTGAATAACGTTGAACAGTTGTGTCAAAATTTGAATGAATTCATTTCTGAGAAAGTGACTGCACTGCTGTCCGAAGATAGTAACACAATAACTATAAAAAATATGGATAAAAGTTTGTAACGGATTTAAGAACTAAAATGAAGATATGGATCAAAATTTTTGATGTACGAATTGAAAAAAAATTAAAATAAAATGGATTAAAATTTTAATGCACAGATTTGGTTAGTGTTGTATCAGATTTGGTTTAAAATTTCAACTACATCTACCACGTGTTGGCCGTTTTAACTTTCGAAAGGATCTGATTGGTAGCTTGAAAATGCAATGAACGTAAACGTACCTAGTTTCATACAAGATCGAATGTCTTTATTTGTAGTTCTGGGTAAAATTTGGGATTCATTTGGTGAGAAAAAAATGAACCAAAAATACTTATTTGATTTTTAATATAACTGCAATCAATCGAAAAAAATCGTACACTTTTAGACTTTTTCGCAATTTCTTTTTTCTAATATTGTGTAATTAATAATGTAGAATATATTTAAAGACTACACAAGAAAATTTCAGCTGATTAAATACATTTACACTTTATTTTTATTTCTGTCGTAAGTGAATATTTAGTTATTAACGTTCTGTATGATATTGGCATAAATCATTATTCTAAAGAATAAGTCATGTGAAATTTAACAGCAACGAGCTTACGGACATCCAAAATGCAAATAATTTTCCATCATCTATTAAGTAAGATTTATTTAATTAATCCTTTAAATGTGACGTCTAAGCGTTACTAGTATATCTAATAATATCCACCAAATGATAGCATGAAATTAAGCAGTTCACAAATGTTATAATTAAATAGCATGCATGTCTCTACAATTAAGGGAATATATTTTAATCTGTGTATATTATATAATCATATCCTTTTATGTCTCTAAACTCCATTACCTTCTCTGCAGGAAATTTACTAATTTTACATATTTCAGCAGTTGACACCATTTCTAACACATATTGCCATTATTACGTTTTGAGCCATCAAATATTACAACGATTCTGAATATTGTTAATGAGCTGATTAGTTATCAACAGAATATTATTCAGCTTGAGTTAAAGTGCGTCTTTATTTTATATTTCATAAAATATTTTCAGCTTTTAAGTTAAACCTTCGCAAATGGAAGTGTCTTATATTTTGAGTGTAAATTGGGTTGGTTTTAATCTTGATTTATTTCAGTTAATTCCGAATTGTTTCAAGAGGGATTCTAATATAATATTTATGTAGAGATACAAAGATGTATTAGTTATTAGTCACAGTACGCTTAAATATACTTTGTTATGGGATATTTAAGGAAGGATTACATTTGCAGGAATAGATGGAACTTCGTGTATTTTATTTCCAGCATTCCATGATTTACTCTATAGTAATTGAAGTATTATTATATTTCTATTTTAACTTCGAATCTTTATTTAAGGCTAAAACTTGTACTTAAATAAATACTGACTATTTTCTAAGACCTAATTTCCTTTTAAAATTTAAAACTTAAATGGAAATATAAAAAATTTGCAATAATTATTTGACCAAATTTGGATACAATATATATAGACTAGGAAAAGTACAAAATATTATTAGTATAGTAAATACAAATAGCATGAGTCAAAAGTATTGTCTACTTTTTTTTAAAATCTATGTCCTTTAGTTTTGTCTGAAAATTTTAAACAATATAACTATTTGGCTACAATATTGGTAATTTTGATAACTAAAGTACTTGCTGCATAAACGGGCTTTGAAAATTTTCGATTGCAAATTAAAAAAAGTCGACGTCCTGTCACCAGGGCGTTCTGCCTTCGAGTCCCTGTTAGTGCAAGGTTGTTCTCCTTCTGTTCTGTCTGTGATGTCTATATGTAAAGTGCTGTATTTCTACTTCTATAAGCCCCATGTGAGGCTTACTGGTGCATGATTGTTTTCTAAATTCTCAATAAAAATATTTAAAACTAAATAAAAACTTTCCATTAGATTTTATTACTTAAACTTATCCGAAATATATAATTAATATTTAATTTTCTATAATTAATATTTACATGTATAAATAATATTTAATTTTTAATTGGTGGTGCTACTTTTAATTTCTAATAAGTTCTAATATTTTATTTAAAACTTTTTCTCACTTAAAAATTTATAATGAAATGATAAAAAAAATTTCTGCTAAAATTTTTAGAATAGTTTTATGTATAGAAAGGAATATAATACCGTTATCATTTTAATAACCTGTAGAAAAGGAGTATTAGAGATGAGTACGATTAGAGGCTAAAATGAAAGAAATATGCACGAAAACAATTTGTTATGAGTTACCACATTCTTATTAATTTAGTTTATAATATATTGGAATACCCTCAACCTCACTTGACACTTTAACGAACTTAATCAAATTGGAATTATAGAATTCTAAAAGAATGAAAATGGATATGAATAAAAAAATGGGAATATTTTAAAATTTTAACGATATATTAAAGATGAAGAGATCCATTTCAATTACTATTTTTATTGAGTTATAACAAAATAGAAAATGATATTTATATTTTCAACAACTCATTTATTATTAGAGTATAAATATCTAAATTTTTTGCAAGTAATTATATATTATTTTAATTAGGGGGATCGGACATCAAAGGTGATTCATAATGAAATATAATGATGCTACAAAACAGTATTAGTTATAGACATGAGCCACTTTAGCAAATAGCAAGGTACATGTGTTCATAAATTTAGTATCTTATCCTTGATAAAAGTCAAAATATGCAGTTGATAATCTGCCATGTGATTAGTCACTCGAATGACGGTGTCTGCAGTGAAGAGATGTTTTTTTCTGCGTGCGTTTATGTGTGTTAGAATTAGCAAAACGCAATCTAAAACTCTTAATCAATGACAATTTTTATTTAAATTCGGAAAAAAGTTCAAATTAGTAAATCTATCTAGAAATGGAATTTATAACGATGGGATGTTTGTGCAACGATTTGAGTCTTAAACGACTGACTGTAAGAAGTTGTCATTCAACTAAGCCCGGGAAATCAACTCAGACGACGAGTCGTGGAGTGCAAATTACACTATCCACCTGTTAAGAATTTTGAGAATACTGAAAATGATTCCATAAGACGTGCAAGTGTAGTAAAATCTGGTTAAAAAAGTTCTTTGAATTTTGAGGCAATATGTAACTTTATTTTAAAAACAGGCAATATAAAAAACAATTTTTTTAAATGAACTCCTGCTTTGGTTAAAAAAGCAAAATTTTATTTTAGTTAATTTTTATTAAATAATTAAAATTAATATAAATATGTATATAAATTTGATAGAATCATATTATTAACCGGCAAAATAGAAAGCGAAGTGCCTTGCAATTTTCCGTTCTCCTATTTATATATGGTGCTCGAACTCGCAACCCAAGGGATGCGAAGAAAATGCCTTATCCACCTGGCTTACCGGCCTACCAGTTACAATTACTATAAATAATTGATCAAAAAATTATACTAGAATTGAATTTTCAACCCCAATGTTAGATTCAAAGCCACTTGTGGCAATGCAAAATGCAATAATTTCCTGCATTAGTTGCAGACACCAATACATATTAGAAATTTCTAATTTTCTTCATTCTGTATTATATTAATTCAAAAGTACTTCAAAATGAATTCGAAAAAATGATTAATCAAAAATGTTTGATTTAAAATGCATCAAACACTAAGAAAATAAACAGAATCGTTTAAAACAATAGGCCGAAAACATGTTAAGCCTAACCTTATTAGTGTTGAAAAAAAAACAAAGTGAATTCGTTATTCATTTGGCCCAGGTGAAATGAATACTTTTGCCGAGAAAGTTAGTTCTTAAATAACTAATAAAAAAAATTTGATTTAATAACTGAAAAAACTGTATTAACATCAAATGTCATTCACTACAAGTTTTAAAACATTAACTTGAACTTGATTGGATGAATAGAAACTATATCATAAACAAGTGAAAATTTGAATATATATATATATATATATATATATATATATATATATATATATATAAAGTGGTCGCTATGTATGTAAGCAAATACATATATAGGGAGAGTGTGAGTAAATAGTAGTAATTGAACAATAATTTTGTTTATCCTTTAATTTTAATTGATGAAACAGCATTTGAAGCCAGTGGAACTGTACGCAGCACTATATTTTCTTTTGGCTAAAAGAGAATTCTAAAAAACCCCAAGGAAAATTTGTTCTATGTAATCCCCAGAAAGATAGGTATAGCCCCTTTTATTGGGTCATATGTATTGCATCTGTGAATATCTTTTAAAATAATCCCAAAATAATTGTGTTGTGGATGACATATAAAATTTTAGTTATGTATAGTGGATTGTAACTGTATACTTCTTTATAAATCAAATCTATATTAACTGAAGCTCTTTTACGTAGATATCAGTAGGAATAAAATGTGTAAAAGATTATAATCTTAAAAGCTATTAATTTAAGTAAAGACAAAAGTGTATTCATTTTGCCATCAATTTTGTCCTTTTTAAAATACTAGTGTTTCACAGAGCAGACAAAAATAAGTGACGGATATATCATACGTCAAAATCACAGCAGGAATGAAAATGATCAGCATTTCTATCGTTCGGATATTTTTGATACAGCCAGGAAGCTGAGCAAAATAAAAGAAATATTATTCTTATAAGAGGGACTAAAAAAAGGAATACTTTTATCCCTTTCATCTCTCATCCAAAGACTTGACATAAAAAAAGTCGAAGAAATCTTTTTGAAATGTGTTATTGGTGTCTATGAATGTCATCTGATAACGCTTTTGTGTAAGAGTTACAGCATAGCAGCTTTTATTATGATAAAATTCGTTGCTCTATCTTAGGGAATATATAGATTCAGAGTATATTTTTACATCAAGACATGCATTTACTTTTATGTAGACAAAGAAATTGGTAATATGAAAAAGTAGAGACAAAAAAGGGCTGTCCTTAATTTCGAATTTATTAAAAAGAGAAATTCGATAATACTGTGACTATTTTCATATATTTGTTTCCTTAATTTAACAGAACTGGGAATTTACCTCTTAACCGAAGAAATCAATCCTAGTAATTTTATTTCAAAAAAAAATGCATTTCTTTAGAAGAATTTTAAATCTTAATATATATAAATTACGTGTCACGTTGTTTGTCCGCGATGGACTCCTAAACCACTTAACCGATTTTTAAATAATTTACACACCACTTGCAGTTTGATCCAACTTAAAAGATAGGATAGTTTATTTTCAGAATATCCATTAGTTCGGGAGAAATTAATTAAAACACCTTAATTTCTGTTAAATTTAAACCTGTAATGCTACTTTCCGAGTGAAACACGGCCTTCCTGAGAAGTGATCGCTTATGTGTCCTGTTTCGTCCCGTAAAACCGCGTTTTTTAAATTGCCATCGTTACGCGTCCGTTCAACTTAAACTCAATATCGCAGTGGAATCGGATGGACTTTCTATCATAGAACATGGAGATATAATTTTTTTTACGAAACATCGACGCAAAAATTAAATATCGGTTTTTTTAAAAAAAAGTCAATTTTGACGGGTCTATTTCTTGAACGGCCCAGTAAAATAGACGCTTAACTGGAAAATTACAGAAAATATGTTTCCTGAAAGACAATACGATGTAGTATTCTGCAATACAATTTATAAAATCGAATTTTTAAAACTGAATTTTTGGCGAATTTTTTAACGAAGTGGCGAAATTTCGCTTTTATATTTAATTACGCCGAAACTTTTCAAAATAACTTAATCAATTTTTTTTACAAAAAGTTCGATAAATTTTTCAAAATCGTGTGAAATATTGTAAAAATCTGATAGAAAATTGCGCATTTAAAAATATTTTTGTCGTTTATTGTATTTTCCCCTTCAACATTACTAATCTAATCCATTGATAGATAAAAATGAGACTAACTTTTTTTTTGTATAATTTGGCATTGCTTTGGCACAACCTGATCAATTTTGAAAACAACCCTGCAAAAATTACGCGTTTTATGAATTCATTCCAGGTTTTCCACCTCACATACTTCACCTGAAAGTTGGGACACCAGTAATGCAACTACGAAACGTTTGTCCACCTAAATTATGCAATGACACCAGACTACGAATGACTACACTTAATAAGTATGTAATCGAAGCTACGATTATTACTGGATGTGCTCGAGGAGTGTTGGTTTTAATACCCAGCAGTCCACTAATTCCATCGGACTATCCTTTTGAATTTAGAAGAGTGCAGTTTTCTGTAAAAGAATGCTTTGCAATAACCGTTAATAAGTCTCAAGGACAGACATTAAAAGTAGCAGGAATCGATTTAAGAGGAGACTGTTTTTCACACGGCCAATTTTATGTAGCTTGCTGCAGAGTCAGTTCATCAAGCAGCTTAATAATTTTAGCACCAGAAAAAAAAACCCGAAAATGCTATATACAAAGAAGTTCTTGCTTAAACATAGGTATAACAATAAAATGTGGCTGGTTTGCGTTTATAAAGAAAATCAATACTTTAAAAGGATCGTTAAGGACTGGTTAAGGACAAGGGTATATATATAAGCAGTCCAGGGGCCCAGGGACCTTCCCAAAATTAGAAAAACATTATAGGTAATAAGTAATTATTGTAGGGGATTTTCGTAACTAAGTGCACGGAGCACTGTTATCCTCCTTTAATTCCATTACCCGAGCGATGCTGGGTGCGGGAATGCTAGTATAATATTAAAGTATAAGAAAATACAATGTTAACTTAATATATATTTTTATTTGTTTGCGTATAAATGAAAATTTATCATGCATTTTAAGCGAAAGTGCCTTATACTTTAAGCGAATGTTGTGTTGTTTTTTATAAATGTATATAAAAAGTTCGTTAAAACCTTTTCTGTGATTATTTTTGTTATATTTTTCTTCGATAAAAAATACAGTCGGTAATTTCTAAAAGAAGAAGAATATAAATTTTAAAATTATTTATACGACAAATTTATTGAATTACAGTCCCCTCGATCATTTATAGGTATAGTAACTTAAGTATGCGTTCAAGCAGAGACTTTTAGATTATAAATCATTAATGAAAGGTGAATATATCTAATTCCTTTCATTCTATAAAAACAATAACAGATGAATTTGGTTATTATAAATGCAAATAAAAACGATGGGGAAAATGTCAGAAGGAGTTATGAATTCATTGAATTTTAAAGGGAGTCATAAGATTATTTTTCCTTTTTGTAAGCAGTTGCATTCGAAATTAATAAACGGAAGAGAATCATACATACTATCTAAAATTGAAAAAATGAATCTCAAAAAAACCTGAAAAATTATTATATAAGAAATTGTAATGAATTGTTATAAATAAATCATAAATAGAAGTGGATTTGGTGCTGTTGGAATGGATAACACCTAAGACAGCAAACATAAGGAAATAAAGACGACGAATATGCCTAAATTTGATTTCAACAAGTTTTTTGAAAGTTCAAGTGTTAAAAAATGGGTTTTCAGAAAGAACACATATGCTGTAAAACTTAAAGAAAATAATTTTTCTTCAATGACATAGAATTACAATTCCGATGTACTAATTGTATTATGTATAAAACTATATTTGTGCATAAAATATTACACATATATGGAATCCATCTTTCCATATCATCTTCAAACTGCTTATCATTTTTTTTTTCATTTTATTTATAGGCGTCATTGGTAAATTCCTTCACAGAGTAAAAACTATTTTATAACCCCTCTATATTTACAGAAATTTATCAACTATTCTAGAATATATATCAAATATAAAAGGATATTTAAAACCCGATACTTTTCGCGAA
>JAOUZG010000635.1:1371581-1389005 GCA_026289955.1 Argiope argentata | reverse complement strand
CCGATTTTGAGATAAAATAACAGCTATGATGTCATAGTTCTTCGTCAGTCTTTTAAATACTCATCTGCTGTCAAAGAAGCGAACATAACAATAAAGCAATTCTGGTAAATACAGGCCAACCCTTCTAAAATCGCATTTGCTTTCAAAGAAAAATGCATGATATTAATGCAATACTGGTAAAAGCAGGTAAAAAACTTTATGCCCATAAATTTCGAAGACACCATTATCTCACTTTATAATAAGTACCTTATGTTCTAAAAGTTGTGGTGTGATTTTAATAAAAAGAACATACCATTAAATTTATATTTAATATTACTTTAAGGAATTTTTAAATTTACTTTCCATCTGTTACAGAAATTTCAAATTAATGTTATATTTATCCAATTTTGTTAAACGCAATGTTATTATTGCTGCAAAACAAGAAAAATTAATTATTTTATCCACAAAGAAACAATTTTATCATGTACTAAATTTTATCATTTATAAGGTAAGAAATATCGTCTGTAAGATAATAGAGTAGATTATTTTATTAATTTATTCACAATAGTTTCTTATCATGAAATTATTTGAAATGATATCAACGTAAGTAAGAACTAATTTCTAAAAAAATATTGGAAAAATATTTTATTTCTATCTATAAGGAATTTTTTGCAATTATTAATGTTTCTCAATTATTAAAAACATCTAGATTTCTAATAAACATATTTTTTTAATGAAAAGACCGTAAAATTCGTTTGCAGTTCAAGCTAAGAATGCTTTTTTTAATAATAATTGAGTTGTTTCAATAAAACTAAAAAAATTGTTATAAAATATATATATTTTCATATTATAACAGAAACTAAACATGTAATCTCAAATATAAAAAAATAAATAAAGAATAATATAAAATAAAGATATAATAATTTTAAAAAATACAAATTAAAAAAAAAGTTTTTAGAATATATAATATGCTTGCAAAATTCTTCATTGAAGTTCTTTGTCAAAGCCCGTTTCAATTCTTTTGCAGGAGATTTTCAATAACAAAATATCTTCAATAAATGTTCAATACATCTTCCTCTAGCATTCTGACAACTTAATGATTAATATGTTCCAGCACTTTAAGTACAGCTCAGGAACATTCATTTTTCTCCATTCTACGAAAGCTACGTTTAGCAATAAGCATATAAACAACACGGTGTCTGGGTGGGAACATAAATACACTCCCTGCTGGACACAAAAAGCTAAAACATGGGGGCAATAGATGTGTAAACCTCCCGCTTCGCAAATCAATATTTTTTTGAGTATTTTTGTTGCTTTTATGATGAAATCCATGCGTAAAAAATATAGGTTGTGTTCTTTTCCACTTTCAAAAAATATTGGATTTCCGTCATATTTTCCCGTACTTCTTGAATACATTTTGACAAATGATGGAATAATTATATGTTGTATAGTGTCATTTTTTTCTCTACCGAAGGATATATTTTCAGCAAAAATGTCAACACTTCCCTTTATTTTTATAAACAATTAAGTTGAGGTTTTTCCAGTTCTTTTGATTATCGACTATCATAAATAATATAGTTAATAATTTTGATGCCCTTTTAGTTGCTTAAAATTTCTCATGGAATAATTCGAAATTTAATCTTTCTTTCAACTATTGTATGAGGATTGTCCCTGATTGTTTTTGGAAAAAATGATTCTCAGAAATATTTATAAAGTAAAAGTGTAATGTCATAAAAATATTAGTTGGTTGAATTTCCTCATCTTATAATTTTTCTTATTTGATTCCTTCACAGCAATAAGTTTTAATATAAAAATCAACTGTAACCATTATTTTTTTCTGTTTTTCAACCTTCAGCAATTTATTAATGAGACAATCTCATTAAGTTCAAAAAGAAAGTTAAATTAATTTGCCTATATTTATGCATTGTGCATAAATTTCCAATTCTTCCGAATTCCTTGATTCTTGATAAGTATGCTAAGACGGTTTTTTTAAAAAAATTTTACTTAAATTTAAGCGACACGAATGCAAATTTGTAATTATTCTAAAATATTTTAGCTATGAGCCACAGTGGTAAGTTCACATTTTATTTTTAGTTACTCTCAAACTATCTCATATCACTTTTGATTTCAAAAATGAATTAACTAACTATCGAAATTCTATCTATCAAAATCAAATAAAGAACATGATATATCCCAGAATTATGCTATATGTAGACATTCATTAAATTAATAAAAATAAGAAAATATAATTACTTTCTGAGAAGAAAGTAAAATATCAAAAATATTTTCAAAATAGTTATAAACGAGCATATTAAGCAAACTAAAAATATTTAAATCAAGGAATTTGCTAATGAATTATATCCTTTAGCTTGTAATTCTAAGATTCGTCTTGATATTTCAAAATACACATTTGCGAGGCACATCATGTCGTCCCATTTGTTAAATTTTATTACTCGATCGTATTCTGCAAGCCATTTTAAAGGGTATTCTTCAGTGGTTCTTCGGAAAGTCGATGGGTTCCTCTGCTGTTGATATATAGGAGGCACTACAACGGGCTTAGTCTCATCTGCCATTTTCGTCTTTCTTCTATGTGGGGAATAAAGTCTAAATTCTGGAGATATTCCTCTCAAGCGAATGCTCCTGCGAAGGTTATTGCTGTGATCCACGTATGCAAAGATTGGTATCCGGCGCCTCCACCAAATCTGTCACGAAAACTGAATTAAAGACATGGATAGCTAGAAACCATTGTGTTTATTAGCACCAAGCAACTCGCCGGAGAACAGAATGAAGAACTGAGCAGAACTCAGCTTTTATACATCTGGAGAACATTCGAGAGTCATCTCGCTCGAATAAGTAAAGAATGTTCTAGAATCATCTTGATTTTAGAGAAATGATAGGAGCAATTTTAAATTAAAATCCCATTCTTTGGATAAAATGCGCTGGCCGGGAATCGAACCAGGGACCATTGGATTAGAAGTTCAATGCTCTGCCAACCGAGCCTCGGTGAAATATGACTGTCTTTCTTATTGCGACAATATAATTATCATACAATTTTTCTCTTCAAATCATAAAATATAATTATTCACTTTATTTAAAATATTTTCCTAGTTGGAAATATATACTTACCTATATCAGTTTAGAAAATGGTTGCTAGGAGTTATTTAATGTGCACTCTGTATGTTAATAAGAATGAAGATTCAGCATTCACCACAGTTTTTTCCCTTTTATGTACCATATTGTTCATTCAATTACTTAAAGTAATATCTTTAAACCATTTTAATTGTAATTAGCAATTGTATTTCTACTTTTAATTGAATAATTCTTTTAAATTTGCAACAGTTTGGAAATATTTGTCTTTATATTCTAAATAATAATATTAGATTTAAATAAAATACCAAAACTGTACAACAATTGATAAAATTATTCTCCTGACTTTAAAAAAAATCCATTAAGTATTAAATCATAATTTAGAGTAGAATATATTATATGAAGTCATATGAATGAATATATAAACAATGAATGTAGAAGCGCATTTAATAACAATGATGAAAATTATAATTATTTTTTAAAACATTATTTAATTAATTATATCAATATTTTTTATTTAATTTTAGAAATGCATTTAGCAATAATTTCGGGAACAGTAGCATTCTTCCTATTTCTATAAATGCATTAATAATTAATGACGTATGTGAAAGAATGGGCAGTATCATTTTTTAGTGAAAACTAAATTGACCTCAATCTTAACTCATGATCTAATCAATTTATTAAAAAAGGATAAACACATAAAAAAATTATCCTCACAAAATTAAAAACAAATAATTTTAAATGGTCATGATTTGATCTATTTTCCTGTATATGTATCAAATCATTATCAAATAGTCTTAAATAAATTTTAATCGATTTAATAATATCAAACATTTTAGTATTTTAAAATATTTGGGTATTTGACATATCAGCTTTTATTTGACCCTGACTTTTTTCATATTGGAATATAAATTCGCAAGCTTTATAATACAGAATTTATTATTAAAAATAATCAGAATCGTTATTTAGTGTTTAATTTTTAAAAAATAACTGTAGGAAATTCTTTCGTCAAATTCAATATTCTTATCTATATAAACCTTTTCTCACTTGAATATATTAATAAAATGAGTTACAACAATTTTTTAAGTAAATATAGTAACAAAAAAAATCTAACAAAATCTGAACAAAAAAGTGTGTGTGGGTGTGTGTGTGTGTGTGTGTGTGTGTGTGTGTGTGTGTGTGTGTGTGTGTGTGTGTGTGTGTTTGACTTTTTAATAAAAGATTTCTAAAAAAAACAAGTTTTAAATACAATTTCCTTAGAAACATTTATACAACTTCTTCATACAAAACAAATGGATGCATTTTTTCATTCTTTTTCTTAATTTGCAATATAAAAAAATCAACTGTGGAATAAGAATTCGTTTTTAAAAAAATATCAAATGTTTTATCATGCTTGCTTCATGTTATTGATTCTATTATGAGCTTATTTGCTACATTCACTTTAATATGCGAGAAGAAACCTACAAAGATCAGATTATTCGTAATAATATACCACTTTAAACATTACATCTTTGATAAGGATTTAATATTCCCCACTGATCAATTCATTTGAAAATTACCATAAATACTTTTTATTCATGCACTAGAATTACAAAACTTTTCTGAAACTAAATCTGAAATTAAAATTTACTTTAGATATGAATTCTGCAAACGAATAAGTGCGAATAATGATAATCGATGCTTGAAGTGCTGAGTCAACACTTTTTAAATTCCTACATGCCTCGTTGCTGGTCGTAAATTGGACAAAGCAAATGATTGACGAAGCAGTAATAACTAACTTTTGAACCTCTACTCTACTATGATCTCTACTAACCTCTAATATATTCACTGAATTATTCTGATTAATTGCACTTTGAAGTGAGTGTAAAGAATTCCCTTTTCAAGATTGCGTGTATTTTAAAGCGAAATTTTCTATCCTGACTTTTGTACTATTTTATTTTATTTTCTATTGAATTACAAAAGAACTTTCTTTGTGCGTTGAAGATTATTGGTCATTTTTGCATCGAAGTATAACGCCTTTGAGTGATTTAATATTATTTGGAAAATTTTAGAAATTATAAATGTATACACTTATGCACAAACAATTAATTTATGGATTAATATCACTAAAGCGGATTATGTCTCCTCCAATAAGTTTTAGTTTATTTAAATTAACTGTTTACCTTATATATTATTTAAAGGAAATCCAACAGATGCTCATAGAACTAAGAGCGTATTCGTCTTCCAATAAAAAATCATGTTACAAAGGACATGTATAATCATATGAACTTATACAATTTCAAATATTTCATTGATTGCTAAATATATATAGCATTCTCGATATATTTCACCATTAAAAGAACTACCAATTTCTCAATTTGCCTATAAACAGAAGGTAAGCACGAATACTTATTCAGGACATAATGATAAGATGATAAGCATTTTATTAGAAAAATCTACGAAAATTAACTTTAGGAGCATAATACAAGACTCTTCACTGAACTATTAAAATACTTTAATTGTTGTTGTGTTCCTCTTTACAGTTAAAAGAAGGCTGCAGTAGCTTCTGAGGGTATGGACCCCTGAGCACTCGAGAGCAGAAATCTTACTTCTAGTTCACACACGTCCCAAACCCTTTTTACGGGGCGGACATCATTCATGCATTTCATTCATTCATCTACAAACCGTAATTTATATCTGGGAGAGAGAACCATCACCTCTGATCCAGTACCCCCAGCAGATTTTCTCTCGATGTGGAGAACTTTATTAACGCAGCAGATTTAACGTGCGCCAGCCACCACCCACACTGTGAGTCTTCGGCCAGCGGGATTCGAAATCTCAACCAAGGGAATATGAGTCCAAAGCTCTACCAAACCAGGCTATCTAGGCATAAGACTTAAATTGTTTTTATTACAATAAGGAAATAAATTATACAAAATTTCCTTCTTTATCATATTAACAAAAATATTTTTGATTAAATGTAATTATTTACCTAAAATACAAAATGCTTTTGGTTTCTTTATTAATTATGGTATCATTTCGATTTAATCACAATACTTTCTGCTAGAAAACGTTATTTTTATAAGCAATTTTCTATATTATTTTTATTATAAATTTTCGTGCAAAACTAATATATTCATATTGAACTCATAGTACTACACAGAATATATTTAAAAGATATTTGAAACAATCTCTATAATCCACATTACACTACCGTTACAGCTAATTTAATAGATTAGAAATGCAGAAATCAAATTTTGCGAACAATTACGCATTAACGAAAACTATATTATGGAAGTAATTGATCCAATTCAATACTACCCAATCTAAGTCCACCATTCGAATGACCATCTATCATTTCGTCATCCTAATTCCAGGATTATTTCGAGAACGAAAAACGCAATTTACAATTCTGATTGTATTAGTTAAAGTTATGTCAATATTATTTTTTTCTCTTACATTATTTTTAGATAATTGCAGTTTTTTATAATGTTCATGTTATTTATATTTCCAATATTGGGAGTTCTGTTTTAACCATCTGATATTACTTGTTCCTGCATGACGCTTACTATTATTCATATTTTTTGAGTTTAGAAATTTCATAATATTTTTATCTAATGTAATCTTTTTTTATTTTATTCAATTATTTTGATTATTTTGTTTTTGTTTTGCTATTATCACACATATGAAAATGAATATTGTAATTCTCAAAACATTCGTAATTAATATTGCTTTATTTTATCATATATTTTTATGAAATTGGAACCCATCAGTTAAAATCAGCCATTTCCATTTGTTGAATAAAAACTTTTAAATTGGAAAATTTTTAATTATTCCTTAATGTGTTATTAATGATATGCTAAAAGGGTTCAAATACGTTTTAATTTTTTGCCAATTGGAAATATGTATACACTGCGAATATAAAATTGTACGAAAGGAGGCAGGGAATAAATTTATGTTAACTATATAGTCCCCATGCTAATTTTTAAATATTTGAATTTAAAAAATTTAATTCGATTTTCTTTTACAAATTTAATTAATTAAAAATTATTTTTAATTGCGATTATAAAATAATTGCTTACGTAAAACAGTCTATCTTTAGAGGACTAAAAATTAATAAAGTCATTTTTTTTGTTCTTTTTTTTAGTCTCTTGCTTATACTTTTATTCTTAACCAGAATATTACTATATAAGATTTCTGGTACCATTTTTTTACTTTAATTGTTTACTTATAGAATATTTTTTCTGAATAAAAATGCTATGAATTCTCCCAAATTAATTTCATGACTAACGACTACTTAAATTTGACTGCACTTCATATACTAGATCATTTTAAGCATCCAAAGAAAAAAATAAGTGATATTTTATGTTCATATCAAAATGCGGAAGCAACTTCTTTTCATAAATTAAGCAAATACTGATCCGTTTTTAATACTGATCATATTTATTTTAAAGACTTATTTCCTTAGGAAGCTAAAATTTTGTTACTGCGATCGAAAATAAAGCAAAGCACATAATTCAGTTACATTTTATTGGTGAGCCAAGAAATGCAATTGGAAAATCGTAATTTATTCAAATATACTTAAAATGCAAATTATAGTAATCTTTTAAAGAAAAGAAAAATTACGAGCTATTTTAAAATTTTGCTTCTAAAAATCTTATTCATATGCAAAAGCATCTGTGAAATTTGTTGAAGGAAAAAGTTATGGTACGAACAGAGAGAAAAAAAATGGCAAAAATAAGGAACATCTGTAATGGTAGAAAAGTAAAACATAAAACGAAAGCACTCGACATTTGGAGAAGAAAACAGTTAAAGTTCCATTCTTCAGGAAAAAGCGAAATGGTTGAAACATAAAATTGAAGGATGGAGAATTTTGGTAAAAGGTTGTAATTATGGCAATGGGAGGATTTGTGCGGTTAGAGATTTTATGACCGATTATAAAAATGTAATATATCTTTAGAATGAAAGGACATTTTTGAGTCTGTTTTCTACCATTGAGAAATCAAGTTTCAATTCTTTTGATACTGTCAACTAAAAACATGATACAATTTATTTAATATCCATGTCTTATTAAAGAAAGAAAAGCCACTGTTTTTTCTGTAAATTTTAGAATTTCAAATCAAGTTTTTGGTGAAATAAAATTGATTAACATTCAATTACATCCAGTCGTAGAAAATTTTTCAAATTTTAAATTAACAAGTTTTATTATAATATGTTAAATTTATTTCTTAATTGTAATTATTATTTAAATATATGTTTGTTTGATACATTTTTTCCAATAGTTTCTGTCATTACAAATGGATTTATTACTTTACAAAACTCTCTCTCTCTCTCTCTTTATATAAAATTTTAAGTATTTTAATAAATCATGATTTACAATCGGAAAAATCAATCTGATTAGACATGAGCACAATGCCATAAATCTGAATGCCTTGATAGACACAAATAGTAATTTGAGTACCTTCAACGAGGTATAACAATTCCACTTATGAGTGTATCAAATGTCAAACATTCGCTTAGAAATACTGTTTATAATAAGCAATGGAATAAATAATTAGTAAAATAGCTAATGGAATCATTATTATTCTTCAGCTAGGTGTTTCAAGAATGTAAACTCCTTTAAGGTGGCATATTTACTTCACTATTAGAACGTAGAAATGGTGTAGGGTTGAATTACCCCCTGAAATAATGAGACATACTCTCTGTCATTTGTCTTGTGATGGTCATTAAGTCATAGCATCGGTTCCCCACCTCATTACTACTGTTCTTAAAATCATTTATTTTTTTACTGGCGGGTGAGTGTTAACGTCAATTTACACATCAGCATTTCATTATCTTTCATTTAGTTTAAGGGAGAATTTTTAGACATTAAGATAACGTTTTCTCTATTTTTATTAATTTTTACATTATTAAAAGTATAAATAGTAGCAGGAATTCTCCAATAAACAGGAAAAAACTAATATCATCATTTATTTTCATTCTCTTA
The DNA here is from genome assembly GCA_026289955.1 of Argiope argentata. Lineage (NCBI taxonomy): Eukaryota > Metazoa > Arthropoda > Arachnida > Araneae > Araneidae > Argiope > Argiope argentata. The sequence goes on along the minus strand of JAOUZG010000635.1, from coordinate 1,379,974 downwards.
TTTAATACTTTATATTCTCATGCATTTGACTCACAATAAACTGTAATATAATTATTCATCACGGCAACAAATTCCTTTTTTTTTCTTTCTTTTATCTTTATAAATTTACTTAAGAGAATTAGGAATTTTATTTTAGAACTTTGCTTGAAATATTCGTGAAAATCAATTGCTCTGTCAGTTTTAGAATGCTATAAAGTATCTTTTTTAAATACATAATTACAGTTGGAATTCATTTCAGAAGGAAATAGCGTCAATCTTTTTTTAGAAACGCATTCGCCTTCTTATTGAAAAGGATGCAATTCTTTGCATTTCTTTCAAATTGGTGCGTTGTTGTTGTTTATGATTTCGAATTCTTGATTGATAAGTGAATTTGAACTGCTTTTACTCTAAAATGCATATTCTAGAAATGCCAATTTCCAGCTCTTCATATGTAAATAGATCTCCCATTTATGAATGATTGGCATATGAAATCCGCTTATTCAGAGCGGATAAAAGAATTTATTTATTCAATAAGCGGCGAAATAGAGAGATCATACATTTCTGACTTCTCATAAAGACCTTTTCCATTACTGTCAAGACAGCATTCGTTGACTGCTTGTCAACTACATTGCTTCCTTCAAACTTTCTATGATTGTCTCCTACAAAGCCGGCCCGAAAAAGTGAAAGGCTCATATTCGGGTTAATTTTAGGAGAAAATATAAAGAGGGAAAAGGCAAAGGACAGGCTGATGGGTTTAAAGAGAGGGCAAATATGGAGTGAGTGACAGTAATGGACTAAAATCTCATTCCCCTAAACCCCCTGCATACTCCTCTCGATAACGTCTGAAACATTTTAAATTGAAAAGGCTTTTTATTTTCTCTTCCCGCAAAAATCTCCGCATTCTTTTCTTACTTGAATCGATTCAACTACTTTGCCAAGATTTTTTTTGGAGCAATCCATTTAATACTTGCTTTGAATGTGTGTGGCACAAGAATTTGAAATGCTCCGAAGAATATTTTCTTTTATTTCTTCAAGAAATTTTTTTTACTACTTTGTGAGATTAGTTTTCTGGTCGAAAGCAGGTCTATTACGGAATCGATTTCACACATCTTTTAACGCTGATTGATTTTCTATTAAGAAGAGGCACCCAATAATGTCACGCTATTCCGAAAAAATGAATAAAATTTCTTATAACTTTATATAATAAATTAAGATGGATTTTCAACTCATTCAGATCATAAAACAAAAAGAATTTTTCATGTAGTTGAATTTAACTTAATTGCCACGACTTCGCTCATATTTAAATACTAGACGAAAACAATAATAATATTTACATATCTTTAAATATCGATGAAATGCAATTCAAATAATGAAAATGAGATAGAATATAACATGCATAAGCTAATCTAAATGTCGTTTATATACCTAATTCTCATAATTTCTCTGATATTTAATCATTGAATGTATCATATTTACTCATTGAATGATCTCTATATATTCTTTTAATACTAACAATTTTATATTGGTATCATCTTCATACATTAAAGGAAGATAATACGAATAATTTTGATCATTGTAAAAAAAAACTAACATAATGGATAAAAATGGTAATAATGTCATTATATATTCATGTAATTTAATTATTCATGTAATTATATATTCATGTAATATATTTTTTATAATTTTTATACATTTTTTATAATTTTAATAATTCTAATTATATTATATTATTTAATCATATTTTTTAATAATTTTTTATATACAAACCTTTATATTTAGTTATAATAATAATGTAAAAATTAAAAATCTACATAATATTACCTGGAATTTCATTATATATCAATTTATAATATTTCTAATTTTATTTTTATATACATGAAGTAGACTCTCTCTAACTCGGCACATTCGAACTGAATTCTTATCGGATTATATAAATTATTCGGATTGTAGAGTATAATTGTCTAATATTTCTACTTATGGGAAAGCTAACTGTAAATATTTTAAGGCCGAAATGTTACATTATTGTGCTAAGAAGGAGCAGGTGAAATAGAAAAATCATACCCACAAAGACTGAAACTCTCAAGTCTGAACAAGAGAAACATTTCATTACCAAATAACATGTTTAAACAGGTAAATTGGACTTATGGGAGAGTCAGAATAATGAGTATTGGTTTAGAGAAAGTCTACTGTACTAATCATCTCCGAATATTTTGGAAGAAGTTTTTCAAAACGTATCTCATAAAAGTAATACGCAATCCTTTTTATTAAAAAAGTAAATAGTTTTTTTTTAATTAAAACAAATGTTTGTAGCATATTTTATTGTTTTTCAGGTAAAAATAACTTTTTATTTTTAAATATAAATTTAATGCATTCAGATTTAAAAATATTCTTGTTTCTCAAAAAAGATTAAATTAATTGAATAATTAAAAAAAATAGTCCATTATTTTTCTTTAACTGAAAAAAAATTCATTAATGAGTTATTCATAGAATGAATTATTAAATGAAATATGATATTAATGCGATAAGTTTTTCAGAACATCGCATAAAAGTAATACACGATCATTTTTATTAAAAATTAATTACACTTTTTAATAATAACACATATTTTTAACATATTTAATTGTTCTTCAGATCAAAATAACTTGTTAGATTTAATTAAAGATTTAATACCCTCTGATTAAAAAATAATCTTGTTTCTCAAAAAAGTTAAATTCATTTAATAAGTTTAAAAAAAATCATTTCGGTTTTTTTCAGTTAAAAAACTGTTCTTCAAGGTTTTATTCATAGAATGATTTATTAAATGAAAAAAATATATATAGTGAATCAGATTAATTGATTATTTTAAGAAAAATATTGTTAGTGTTTTTATTTAATATATCCTTTAAAAGTGTATGATAAGAATTAGCTGGTACATGAGAAGGTCATTAAGTTTTATACAGATATGGAGAAATAAAGTAAGAAAATATTTTAAATTAAAGTTTGTAATTATGGTTAGCATTAAATCCAATTACTTGATCACTTAAGCAGCTAAAAAAAATTCATACTATTAAATAGTGTTATTAGTTATTAAAATTTCTCTTAGCGCAGCTGAAGTCAAAATTTAATTTTAAAAGCTTGAAACTTATCAGATATTATAAGATTCCCAAATGTCTTTATAGAATATTTTTCTATTTAATACGATGTTTAATCTAAATTCTAATGATGTGATAACCTAGTTAATTTTCTACGCAATGCTAATATTGAAACACGCTTCTTCAATTATCTTTTAAGTAGTTTCTACATTTAATCAATTGAAGTAAATTAGTTTTTCATGGTCGTAGATTCCATAAATTCTTAAGTTTAAGGAAACAAACATATCTTTCTATCATATTAGTTTTTATGTAAACATGTTTTAAACGCTTTGTTATAGGTAGACAGTAAGTCGCTTGACCCATGACATATGAGCTTTATATTTGATATTGAGCCAGTACTTTTAACATAAACTACTTGTACTTTTGACATTTGGGCCAAGATTGATTGTAATTTTTGATAAAAATTATTATTACGTCATTGCAAGTATTTTTATTTCACTTAACTATGAAATAAGGACAAAAAAGAAAAAAGTAAAGCTTTAAATATTGCCAAATTAAAAGCAAATGATTTTAAAATAATATTAATTCATAATTCAATATTTAGTACACTGCTTGTGCTAAAATTAATAAATTTAGAATCTGAAGTAGACTGATCGGATAATGTGCGTTCTTACAGGGAAAGATTAAGATCCAGATACCACACTGAGCAAACGACCCATGGAAATTAAATGCACTTGCTAACTGGAACTGGTAAACATCACAATATCAAACAATATTGGGGTTATTGAGTATCTGAGTAAAAGTGAGTAGTACTGAATTGATATAGTCATATATAAAAATTAATTATGATTTACATGTTAAAAATTATCACTTAATCTAATCATTTACGAATGTTATTTGTTTTTTAACAATGATTTTTAATGACATACCCTATTTTGGAACATGTTTGCAAGTGTACTATTCGCAATTTAACATTTTGCACTTTAGAGAAAATTTCACCACAGCAAAATAGTTAAGAAAACAGAATCTCCAGATTCCGATATATGTGGATCAGTAATAAATAAAAATATGAATGAATAATAACGAATGATTTTGTATATTTGCACCACATGCAGTTTTGAGATGAAATGTCAAATTTAACTCCCATATTCCATTCTAGTTTTTTATTTTATTTGATACGTTAGAAAACTGAAAGATATTATTTGAAAAAATATTTCTTCTGGAACAAATAAATCTACAAGGATTATTTCAGAAAGTATTCTATCATATTTGTGCATAACCAAAAAAAAGTTGGGAAAGCAGAATTCGGTTTAGTATGGAAATGATGATCATGATTGAATATTTTTCAGAACATATCAGTTGTCAGAAATCGGCTTATAATTTAAGTTAATGCAGCTTTTGTTCAGGTTTTATAGAAAAAAAATGGCGAAACTTGAGCAGATCAACTTATTTAGATTTTTTTTTAGTTAAACCATTCTTTAGATTAAGCATACTGTTATTGTAAAGCACTGAGGTAAAAGCTTTCTAAATGCACATGGTACGTAATACAAAGCCGCATAAATGCTTAATAATGAGTGTGAAAAACAGATAGCTTCAGTATTTAAACAGGGGACAGTCAATAGCCAAATGCAGACTTTTGATGCAAAATTATCCAATAATGATCGATTTATATATAGATAATGTGTATGTCAAACCTAAAATTTTTTATTCTATTTTTATGGTAGATTCGGACTTCAAAAGAATGGCATAAAATCTCCAAAAGTACCTGTTACTCTTTATAGATATATCTTAGGGCATATTGGAAGTGACTTTAACTGCTATACATTAACTAGGATAGTTGACGAAGAGTCACAGGCATATAAATATAATAGAGAGCTTTTCCAATCAACCTTAAGATGCAATAACGAATCTGAATAATCAGATACCGAGACAGTATAGGCGAGAACTGCGGTTGAGTCCTCACGTCGATCACAATCCACGTTGCAATTCTTTCAGAAGAAAGAATGCCTATAAACAGTAGTGGGTACTCAGCATGAACTATTTTTTTACCCGCCAGGATGGGAAGAATCAACCATCACACCAAAGCCTCATATCTGATGTGCCCCAAGGAGGGATGTATAATCAAGTTTCATCAAGGGTACGTCACTCACCAAGGACATCTATCACCGATGAGTACAATATGTCTGAGAGGTTCTGTATCACCTTTGGTTTTGTTAGACAAAAACCGACTGGAAATTCAAGCTACAGTCAATAAAAGTTTTTTTTCGCAGTAAAGTGTCATTTTATTTGATGCAAGATATCTTCATGATTCATATTTGTTTGTGATAAGTCCTTGAAATTTCTCGCATCACTCAAACAGAATTTTTTTTGTCTGTATCAGTGTATAAAATATTTCATTCAGAATGCATTGATTCAAATGTAAAATACAGATACAATGGATCAGAACAGATAATCAGCACAATGAAGCTCCTTTTGGTTCCCGAAATTGGTTGAGACTTTGTAAAATATATATGCCAACTTAAGACGATTATTTGAAAATATCTTATACGACATTTTTAATAGGGATATTTTTATAGATAAAAGTCAAATATGTTTGAAAAAAATCCTTAAATATATATAATCATAAAAATCTCGTCTTAAAGCGGCAAAATTAAAAGATAAAAACTATTGTAGACAAAAAAGACATTTATTTACAGAGATGAAGTTATATATCATCATTCCAAAACAATACAGACTAAAATGAAGGTTATTTGTAGAGATGAATTGTAAACAAGATATCATAATCTGAAAATCAATAATCTTATATTCTACGTTGTTCTAAATTGCAGATAGATAAAAATAATAATCCCTTTTGGGAAAAAGAAATTGCCATATCGTAAGAAAATAATCGTATTGATTTTTACTGTTTGTTATGCATTAAATATATTTTCAAAGGCAGCGTGGCGAATAACAGTTTAAATATATTTGATGAGTATGCTACATCTAAACTAAATCGCACAATATTTATGCTTGATAAATGTGGTATATCAGTAATGCTTTCTAATTTTCATACACGAAAGAATTTAATCAAATTAAACAATAGCGGTTTATTTATCAAATAAAATTATAGAAAAAAATTCAAATAAATAGATAGTTATAAAATATTTATCCCTTGGGCACTTTTTGTTTCGTGATAAGAATAAAAAATTATAAACGGATTCAAAGAATTAATTTTTAAATATTGATGCTTAAATAGATATTTCGTTTTTTATTGTGCTTTAAAAAGAGAATATTTTTCTTTAGATATAAATAATTTTATTCTGAATCGAACAGTGAAGATTTTCATTTCAATTTATGTCAATACAACTCTTGACAATTACTGTTAATAATATTAGCTGTTAAGTTAATATGAGCTGTTAATAATATTAATTACATTATATTTTTAAGGGACATGTCATATATTCATTACATCATACATAATTATTATTTTCCAATTGGCAATTTTTTTTATATTTATATATAAAGAAAATTAATTTAAGGGGGTTATTTCTTAATGCTCGTATTGTTTATTTTTATAGTTAATGTAATTATGATCAGTGCCACCATTTGATATGAAAATGCCGCAATCTGACCCTCCCCCTCCCCCCCACGAAAAAAAGAGCCAATAAACGGAAATTAAACATGTTAAAAAATAATTGTAATAAAAATAATGACTCACAAATATTTTAAATTTTTTGTAGTCAAAACGAAGTCATCAATTACCTGTAAATAATGACCGAGATCAGCATCGTGTACATAGAATTACCATTTTTCACAAGCAAGCAGCACTGTGCTAAATAACAGCATAAATATATGTAGGACGAACGATGGACGTGACCACTTGGATAGAGCGAGTAAATTTGGTTTTTATGGACTGTGGCATCAAAAGACTGTTTTGAGTGGTCCCAAATAATAGAAAAACTATGGATTTGTCTGATAGATTGGTCACAATTTTAATTCATCAGAGTTGTTAATAGGGATCTAATGTTATGCAGACCCCAAGTATTAATGGATTTAAGTTATCAGTGAGAAATTGTGCAAGCAAGTAGTTGTACCATAATGGTATGTGCTGTTTTTTGATATAATGCTTTGGGTGATCTAGTCTAAAGAAATAAATGATAGACTTTAAATGATTATAATTAGTTATTTCTTTTTTTCTATTCGCAACATATAATCTCCTTCTTTGGAGACCACTTGTAGCAATTCATTCACTTCATGTACCCAAACAACGATATAGTTTTTATAAACGACCATTCGCCATGCCACCCGGCTACAACTGTTTGCCAATGGCCTGAAGGGCATTCAAGATAATTCCAAAAAATAATTTTTTCATCCAATATCGTCATACATAATACTCATTGAGCATATATGAAACAATCGAGAAGTCTGTTCTTGTACAAAATCCAGCAATACTTTTGCAGTTATAGACGTTTATAGAAGCACTACATCTGAATATTTCTGCAATTATTTTCTAGCAATTTCTAGAGAATATGCCAATTAAATGGGTAAAATCAGATCAGACATGATATTAGGAGGCATACATGGCTTTTTTTCACCTATATTATATATATATATATATATATATATATATATATATATATATATATATATATATATAGGTGAAAAAAGCCATGTATGTCAAATGCCTCCTCATTGTCTTTCTATAATGTGGTGATTAATTATTAATGGATATGGGGGGAATATATATTCCTTAAGTAAATGAGGTAGTTCACATATCTTATTTACGAATCCTATGAAATAAAAGGAAAAAAATTCTAAATGATGAAAATGCTTCATTTCTTTTACTCATTCATATTTGAAAGGTAGAAAATATGGACTTTATTCAAAAATTGATTATTGGAGCATTAGTAAGATAAGTGGAGACAATAGTCCATATGTAAATAGATTTTTTTATCATTTATAAATAATCAATTTATTCTGATAAGAACTACAGAGAATGAATCTATAAAAAATATTCTATTAAAATAAGTTTATTTTGTGCTTTATGTCAAAGCATTCCTTTCATTCCCATAGCCGCATAATCATATAAGAGCATTGATATTGCTTTGAGCTTTAGCATTGACAGCAACTCAGATTCTTTTCAACATTCAAACACGGGGACAAAAATAAATATTTATTAGATTTCTAATGAGGGGGATATTTGCTGGAAAAAATTTGATTCATTATAATTGTTAATAATGTGTGAAAGAAGAAATATAATTTTTATATTGAAAAGAAAACTCCATCAATGGTATATGGCAATAATATGGTTCATATGCAATATATATATATATATATATATATATATATATATATATATATATA
>JAOUZG010000635.1:1307540-1371481 GCA_026289955.1 Argiope argentata | reverse complement strand
ATAAACATTTGAAGAAAAAATAACATCCTGATATTAGTTATCGGTGGTAAAAAAATCACTTTTCACAAAAATGGAAAAAGTAGCCTATTTAGAAAAATAAATCAAATAATTTACTATGTTTACTCAAGATTACTAATATTTTTTTTGCATGGATTGCATTTTAGAACTTAAGGGCAATTGGCAGAGTTCACTTGCACAAAAGTAAAATTTTGCCATGTTATAAAAAAAAATTAAAATTTAAAACAATCAATTATATTTGGAAGATATAGGAAAAATTACAAAAAGTAAATTAACTCAAATATTATTTTCAGACTATTTTTAGAATTATACGAAATTTTAAAAACATTTTAGTTACTGCTAAATGGCAGTAATTAAACAAAATATCCACCTTATGTTGACACAGTAAATATTCTTTTTTAATGCAAGTGCAGTTAATATTTAATTCATTTTAATTTTAAGATATTTAGGCAACTGGTTGGTTGATATTGGTTGATATGAGTATATTCGTTTATGAAATGTAATGCTGAAATATTATTTAAAAATATATTAAATTGCATTTTGATGATATAATTTAAAAAATTATTGAAATCATGTCATTACCAAATATTACAAAGGAAACACAGGATCACCATACTTGAAATATCCTTTTCAATTTCCGTTCTGTGCATATTACGAAAATTTTCTGAAAATTGAGTTTTAAACCAATGACATTATGAAATAAATGTTAACTCCAAGTTTTTAGATAAATGTGCTTGATGGTCGGTTATTCTACCAGCATATATGACCTCCAAATCTCGCGTTTTTAATAATATTAAAAAACTTACTTCGATCAAATTAAATGTGTACCTTATATCGACTTTTTTTTTTCTTTTTCAATTTCCTTTCCGAATAAGAAAATTGTATCCACTATTAACATTCCTTAGCTAAATTGGCAAGCACTGCATGGTTTCTCCTCAATGGAAATTGTTTTTCTAACAAGTCTTCCTTTCCAAAAAATTATAGTATTTTAAAGGCTTTCTTATTTGCGTTGTATGAAAGATTCATGTGTTTCTTTAATGCATTTTCCTATAACATAAATTATATTCTAGAAAACAATAACTTTAATTTTTATTATTTTTTCATGCATGAGCAAATGATACAATTGAAGAATGAAAACATATATTGACACGTAAATGTGAAAATCTGAACAAATTATTTTACCTTTTGTAATTTATTTTTTACTCATATTTAAAAAACAAACAAACAAAACAGATATTTTTGTATAAAATTTTCAATTTTAATGCTCATTTCCAAGCATTTAATCTGTGAAAATAATTTTAAAAGCTTATTGAGATATATTTGCTAAGAATTGATTGACTGATATATTAAGCACAGTTCCTCAAGGAATTATTTTTCACACTATTATCACTTCTATACCCCAATTAGCACCATTTTTTCTCTAAAGACCACCATGCCATCAGGTTCAATAATACTTCATCAAACCTAATTATTTAAGTAAAAGTCCTGCGCAATTGAATTAAAACTTTTAGTAAAATAATTTTAGCTTAGATAACTTCATGTATATTTTGGTATTCTCATTAGTAAAAGAGTGGTTGAAAATAAAGAAATGGAGTCGAAACGTGACACTTATAATTCAATTTTCTTGGGGCTGCCTGATTGAATTGACAGTCTCTTTATTAAGCATTTTTAATTCATTTATGCAAGAGGATATTTTTGTTTCAGAATTCCTTTATCTCAAAGTTATAAGACTTTAGACATTGTTAATAAGTCACGTTTTCAGGTATTCTTTCTTTCAAAATTAATTTTTTTTACAAATTCCTAGCCCATGTTCTTCTATTTCATAGGTGAGAAACAATAAATATAGTCTTTGTCATTTATCGTGAATGAAATTTTTCTGAATAGAGTATTTTATTAATAGGGAAAATTTTTTGATGTGAACAAGCTTTTATTATTTTCAGTATAGTAATAATTGATTAAGCCCTGCTGGCAATAATTGTGATCGAAATATCTATTTCCATAAAAGCTCAGTTATCAATAATTGTTAACTATTTATTTTCATTAATCAATGAAAGAAATTAACATTTATCTCCATAAACGAAGTATTTCTTATTTTTATTTTCTTATAATACAAAATTATATCGCAAGAAAATTTGAATATTTAAATTAAGTATCGGCATAATTTGGTTTATATTTTAACAAATAAATACATGATATTTTGTTTTAAAATATTTCAATATTTTTAAATAACATTATTGCAATAATAAGTGTAATAACAATGGATAAGCATTATTACATGAATAAAAAATTAAAAAGTGAAAATCCTTATTCATTTTAAGTTTCAAATAAAAATTGTGAATTACCTTCTTAGAAAATCACTTCTGATTTCATCTGATTAGAATTACGGAATAACTTACTATAAGTTCGCAGATTTATACACGTTTAAAAATGAATAGAATTAAAACTGGGAATTATTTGATATGGGCTTTTAAAACATGCTCTTGAATATTGATTATTGTAACGGGTCTAGTTTAATAACAAGTTTCGGAAATAGCGCCCTTGCATGAATCCAATCCAATACAATCCAATCAATCTAATCCAAAGTTTAGAAAAGTGAAACAAGAATTGTTCTGGGGAGGATTATATTCATTTAAGTAATTGAAAAAAGTAATTAAATGCAAAAGATGTTATAAAATGTTTTATACCTGAATATGTTAATCATACATGAATAATTTAGTCTTAATATTTTCTCAAAATTTTATAAAGGAAAAAGGCACGCCTATAATCAAATTTTTAAATGAGAAAAGTAATTAATATTTTTTTTATCTCTTCACACAAAAATAAATAAATTTTTGCTGGATATATATTGAAGGAAATATTAAAACATGTAGGAAAATCTGTACGATATCACTTATATTTAACAGAATAGGATATCCGATGACGAATAATAATGATGATCTTGTGTCCGTTTTACAACGAATAGGGGGGGGTGCAGTAGTTTCTGAGAGAATGGACCCATAAACACCCGAGGGAGGAAGTCTGACTTCCAGCTCATATGTAGATGACACACACTTGACACATTCTCTTGAGTCGCCCCATTTTACAGAGGGGCGCATTATCACACCTCACAGATAGCACACAGGAGAATAACCATACTCTAACCGGGACTCGAAACCAAGACACCCAGATCATGAGGAAGACGGGCTTCCTCTGTGCCAGAACACCGGCATTAATAATAATGAAAGATCAATATAAAAATATTTATGATCACTATTCCTAGTATTTGGATCAATGCCGAAGTAACACTTATAAATTCAAAATTAAAATCGAAGAAAAACAAAAAAAATTAATGTTAATATTTTTAAATAAAATATAAAATTCAAAAATGGATTTATTCTCTTTTTTTAAAAAAAACTTTCCTGCTAGTTGAAATTTGAGACGAAACAAGAAAAATTTGGATTTTTATAATTTCCTTCAGCCGAAAACAATGCTAACTGGAATTTTTAATCACAAGAATATTTTTTGGAAAGATAATCATACCATCCGTCGTTTTCTTTAGCTAAAAATGATTTATTACTTAGCAAAAAAATAATTTTCTCATAAAATTTTTATTTTGAACGTATAATTTCTGAAAAGATAATAAGATGCAGTTTAAAAAATGTGATTAGGTTTCAGCATTTGAATAAAATTATATTTTGACTGAAATGAAAATATAATTTCCTTCTGATGCTTTTAAAATATTTTTGTTATAAGCTTTCGTTAAAATTGAAAATATTTATATTCATGTTTAAAATCGAGGTACTTAAAATAAAAATAAAGATTCTTTCTAACTAAATTTTAAAGAATTCAATTGTATAGAAAATCCATACAATGGATAAATAAATTCCTGTATAAATGATGGAATTATAAAAACAATACTATTTGATAAAGTAATTAACTGAATATGCCACATCCTACAACATCTGCTATATTTAGAATTAATCTAAAGTAGTTTATTTTTGAAAAGTATTATAGCTCACAAAGTGGTTTCCTTTATAAAGAATATAGCTTACCTCTTATATATTTAATATGACTCAACTGCAGACTCAGATATCCACAACTGATCACCTGATAAGACTATCAATAACAATAGTCTGAGAATTAGATTCATGCTTATGGCTGTTTTGTTTTTGTTTATTTGAGGAATTTCATTCTGTCACATGTAAACGTTTAATGCCAAAACTAAAAAGAATAATAACATCAAAACTGAATCATGCAAGGCGTTGAAAATATTTCTGAATTATATAATTGCAACATTATTTAGTGGATTATTCAATGTCCTTAAATTTATCTAAAAATCTAACAATTATTACCTGGCTAGAAAGAACCAAATTCGATCGGGAAAATATTGCTATAGTTTCTTTTGTAGTCAGAGAAGTTCAAAAGCAACAGCTATCTTGAGGATTCCTTTTCCAGTAGAATTAAATAGTCCCATGAATACGCCATGGAAGATATTGTATGTAATCATGGAGTGTAAAAATTTCGATTGAGCTTTCTGAAAATTCAAAATTTACTGCAAATTCATCCGAGCATACATACAAAAGGCTCAATGCATCTATAAAATGAGATTTTCCGAATTGAATCGATATGACATGCTGACGAACTCAATGATTTTTCATTTATCGTATTATCTCCCTTTTTATCTCTTTTGCACTGGCGATCGCTTGTACTAAATTCGAAGATTAAAAAAATGGGCCGAGTCATATTTCCATTTGCTTCCAGTTGAAGTTTTCATACATTGGATTAACTCGCAAGGCATTAAATCAAGGTTAATAATAATAAATTCCTGACTGATTTGGGTTCGATATTGAAAATATATTTTTGAAATACTTATATATTTGTATATTTGAGCTCATTTTATTCATAATTATAATTTTACCAAGAAAATTATCGTAGAATTATCTAAGATGTTACTAACGTATATCAGGTTATGTACTAATTCATTTGTCAAACCTCTCTGGACAATTTTAGCTCGTTTTGGATACTAGAAAATCAGAAATGAATCAATGAAGCATGTTGTTGTTAATAATGGCGCTTGTAATGGACAAGCCCTCCCGCTGATACAGCAGCAGATTTAAGCCGAAAGGAACGTCTCTTGTTTTTGAAGCAGCACCAACTAGGTCCCAGAGTACGACGCACTACGTTTGCTTGCACAGCCTCTTTTCACAGGGGAGGGCACATTCACACACCTCACAGATAGCACATAGAAGAACAACCATGCCCAAAACAGGACTCGAACCCCGGACTCCCAAAACACGAGGAAGAAGCGGTACCTCTGTGCCAGAAAGTCGGCTCAATGAAGCATATTTAAATTATGATAAGAAAAGAATTTGTACATAAGGTCTATTATCTCAATCGCAGCATTTAGGTCGATATCTGAGATTGCATCTTTTTAACAGACCTTCCCGAAAAAGGTGTGGCTATGCCTCTTCAAATAATTGGCCTGTGTTTAATGTAAGGGTACGATGAAATATTAGAGAGCTATCTCTAGAAATTAATAATGTAATAAATTTCGAAATATCAGTATTTTCACACTCTATTAACTCTCTGTACTCAGAAAAGTAATTTGATGCAAAATTATTCAGCATGTTGCTATGAAAAAAATATTTATTACAGTTTTAAGTTGAATTTTTCGAAAATTTAATCGACATTTTTTTGCCATCCTTATTTATCTTTAAAAACTAAAATTAAAAATTAAATGAATAAAAAATCAAAACGATGCACCTTCTTGAATGGAGATTGTGAGACAAGGTTCGAGTGCAAAGGAATAAAAATTCTGATAAATTTTGGATATTCACCATAGGATTTTTGAGGAAACGTTAAATAATTTATTTTAGTTTTAAAATAATAGTTTAGAGAAAATATTCGTGGAATAATGTTTATACAAAAATGTATATACGTAGTAATCCAAAAAGGGCATAGATGCATATATTTTGATTTAAAAAATTCAATTAGAAATATTCTTTAAATATATATGTATCAATATTTTTATATGATTAACATAAATTAATATTAGTTGGCCAAATTAACACAAGTATTTTTTCAAAAAATATAAATTAAAATATTAAAGTAATTTTTATAACAATTAAATTAACTTTTTCAAATAAAGAAAAATATTCTCAATATTTTTACGGAATCACTACTTCCATTGAGGTTCTTTTAAGATTTAATTCTGGTTGTAGAAATAAAAAAAAATCAGTATGTCAGACACAGGCATATCACCAGTGAAAAAACAAAACTATAACGTGTCATGGAGTCCACGTCGTTGGAAGTCCTCTGCAGGAATATTGAGCCATGCTGTCTGTATAGACATCCATAATTGTCAAAGTATGGATGTTGCAGGAATTTGGGCACGAACGGACCTTTCGATGATGTCACATAAAGGCTCGATGGGATTCATATCGGGTGATCTAGGCGGCCAGATCATGCGCTAGAAATTGTCCGGAATGTTTTTCAAACCAATCGCAAACAGTTCTGATCCGGATACAGGCCGAATTGTCCTCCATAAAAATCCCATCGTTGTGTGGGCACGTGAAGTCCATGAATGGCTGCAAGTGATCTGCAAGCAGCTGAACATAACCATTTCCAGTCAATGATCGGTTCAGTTGCACCAGAGGACCGTGTCCATGCCATGTAAAAACAGCCCACACCATTATGCAGCCACCACCAGCTTGAACAGTGCCTTGCTGACAGTTTGGGTCCATGGCTTCGTGAGGTCTGCGCCACACTCGAACTCTACCATCAGCTCGTAACAACTGAAATCGTGACTCATCTGTCAACACCACTGTTTTTCACTGGTCTAAGGACCAGTCTATATGCTCACGAGCCCAGGAGAGTCGCATCAGGCGATGTCGTGCTGTCAGTAAAGGCACTCGAGTCGGTCTTCTGCTGTCATAGCCCAAGGAAGACAAATTTTGCCGCACAGTCCTATCGGACACGTCCCTCGTACGTCCCACATTGATTCCTGCAGTTATTTGACGAAGTGTTGCGTGTCTAATAATATTGACCATTCTACACAGACGTCGGCGGTCTCTGTCGTTAAGTGCAGGTGGGCGCCCACTGCGCTGTCCATGATGGGATGGGATGCCTTAACTTTCATACTCTGGGCACACTCTTGATACTGTGGATCTCGGAATATTGAATTCACTAACAATATCCGCGATGGAATGACCCATGCGTCTAGCTCCAACTAACATTCCACGTTCAAAGTCTGTTAATTCTCGTCGTTCCGCCATAAATCACGAAAAACCTATCCACATGAATAACTTGAACACGAATGAAAGTTCTGGAAAATGAATTGCCCATTTAAATTTTTTCGCTGCCCTACTACTGTCATCTGTATATTTGCATATTGCTATTCCATGACTTTTGTCACTTCAGTGTAAGTGCATGTAAACAATAACTCTTCGTACAATTTCATTTTAAATGTAGTTAGTTACTGAGACAACCAATCAAGTGTATTTAAAAAAATCCAATGGTACTGACATTAAATTACGTAATATGCAGTTACTTTTATTCTAATATTAGTAATCAAATAATCATTTTTTTTCCAAAAACGAAACATGTAAATACATCCTTTAAAGATAAAATTATATGTCCATTTTTGAATATAAAGTCCTATAAAAAGTCAGATTAAGCTTATTTTAGGGAAAAATCATTTTTGAATATCAATATTCCAACTTTCATCCAATAAAAGACACATAAAACAATCAATTAGCCATAAAAATATATCTATTTTCTATTTGCTGCCTTCAAAAGAAAATAAATGAAGCCAAATATTTTAGTCGCTCAGCCTACCTCCCAGAAGAAAGTAAATCGAATAATAAAGAAAGCTCAGAAAGAAAAATAATCGCAAAAACACGTGAGATAATCTTTGACTGGGGGTTGACGGACCTCTCTGGCACCCATCCACGAGGAAGTTGCGGCACAACACAGGAATCGTCTATTTACCTTAGCGAAGGTAGAAACAGGACCACGACCCAGCTTACACTCGACGTTATTTTTATACCAGCTGTTTTCTATCTTTGCCCATTTATCTATCGAAATCTTTTGCTAACGTATTTGTCGCAGACTGTGGGTACAAGTGCTCTGGATTAAGTAGAATAAAATGGGCTGAACTGGATCGAAATATTCCCTAATATAATGAAAGTTAGGGTGTAAATCAAAATGAATTTATAAAATCCTACTGCGAAATGACTAAAAAGTTGGATCTTTGAATGAAATAAACATTTATTCTATTTTTTTACAACATAAACCATTAATATTTATTGTAAAATTATTATACATTGCTTATCATTATAAATATTTCATGGGTATATTTAGATAATTTATATATAATTCCTTACTTCACAAGAAAATTGATGCATTTTTAATATACAGGTTTGTTATAATTAAAGTGGGCCGGGATGGGCTGGTTGGTAAAGTGGTGGATTCGTACTCCGTAGGTAACGGGTTCGACGCTCACCGGCCAAAAGATTCCCCGAGTGTATGGCGACTGGCACTTGTTAAATCTGTTAGTGGTCGCAAAGTCCTCCATATCAAGAGTAATACCACTGGAGGCTGGGGGTTAGAGGTGATCGTTCTTTGTTCCAGGTCTAAATTATGGTCTGTTATGATTGAATGAATTTGCAGGAATGAAGTCCGCCCCTAAAAAAAGGTTGTGGCGTCTGAGTAGTCAAAGTTGTACTCTTGGCTCTAGATGGCGCTACTTGTAAACAATGAGACGCATTTCTTAGTCTAAATCATCTGTTGATCGTATCAGTGGGTCCAAGGCAAGTGCCATTAGTCACAACACACAACAAATAATTAAAGTGTCCCTATTCAGACCCCTTTAGAATCCGTTCGACATATAAGACTTTAATGGAATTTTATATAATACATTATACAGACAATAGAGAAAGAATTTTTGCAATGAAAAAAGAGTTCAAACCAGATAAATTATTTAAGCAATTTTAGACAAACCTATATAAATATTTTAAACACTTAATTGATATCAATAGAGTTCACCTTAAACACATACTCCAAATGAATATATTTTTAATGATTCTAACGGTTTTTTGTTCCAAATTAAATCTTTGCCCTAGTCTGAAATAAATGAGGATACAAAACATTCAAAGAGTCGATAGCTTTTTTCAATAAATTGATTCAAAATAAATGAAAAATAATAAATTTGTAAGTATATTTCCAGTTGAATCCAGTGGTAAAAAATTCATATATTTTTAATTAGGATATTATACTTAACATAAACGCAATATTCAGTCCTTATGAAAACAATATTATGTTTAACTAAAATGCATTACTCATTACTAATGCAAGCAATACTTATTTCCTCAGTTTTTGGGAAATTTTTCCAGTTTCTTTAGCATTAAATATAGTTTTATTGGTCTATAGAAAAGAAAACAAGATGCAATCTAAATTCAAAAATAAGCTTTTAGATACTATACAAGGTGGCCAGAAATAAAACACCCCTACTCTGACCTCCATGGATATCGAACTACTCAGTCTAAAGGCTCAAAATTTTGTACACATACTATTCAAAATATGGGGAAACGGATTTCACGAAAAAAAAATTAGTTCCTGAAATCACCGATAGGTGGCGCTGCACAACTGGAACTATGATCAAAAGACACAAATAATAATAAAAATTAAAATGTTTATGCGGAATGGAATGCTTCCATGCTTCCTTTTTAATTTTTCTGCCCCTTATGGAAAATAAAAATAGTAAAGAAGCTAGAACTCCCGTTGTAACTGCAATTTCATACTGTAACCAGAAAAATTTGCATAAAGCATGGTTAGAAGCCATGTTAAAAGGTGGGGAATGTCATTCTTATTAGTGATGGCTGTCACGCTGCCAGAACGCGCTTTGCTTGTGAAGTTGTTTTACGAGAATAAAGGAAATGCTCCAGCAGCACTTCGAGAGTTTCGCCGACATAAGGATTTGCGTAAGGGACCATTGCTTCCACAAGCTCTAAGGAGAATGATCGCTCGATTCGAGGAAACTGGACATCTTGGAGTTCAGCCTGGTCGAGGACGCAAACCGGTTCGTTCAGATGTCGTTGAAGATGTTGCCACCGGTATTGTTGAACAGTCAGTGGATAATGTTTTAGGCTGCAGTAGTGCACGTGCAGTGTCACGACACTTGGGTGTTCCCTATAGCACAGTGTGGAACGTACTCAGAAAAATGGTGCATTGTTTCCCGTACAAAATCCACCCTAATCAACAATTGCTGGCCACAGACAGGGAGATGCGACTGACCTTTGCATTGACATTTCTTGCTAGAGTTGAAGTGGATGCATCGTGGCCGTGGCAGATTCTGTGGAGCGATGAGGCCCATTTCCACCTCAGTGGAACAGTGAACACCCATAACTGTCGCATATGGGACACGACAAACCCCCGTACCTTCCAAGAGATTCCACTCCACTCACCGAAAGTTACAGTCTGGTGTGGATTCACAGCCACATTCATCCTTGGACCGTTCTTTTTCGAAGAGGTTACTTCCAATGGCCTTGAGACATGTACCGTGACGGCCAACAGGTACAAAAGGATGCTCGGAACATTTGTTGTACCCCATTTGCAGCAGCGCCAATGCCTTGACACCATTACTTTTATGCAAGATGGAGCACCTCCACACATTGGACTCCCTGTGCAACAGTTTCTTCGCCAACATTTCACCACTGACAGAATAATCAGTCGCGCGTTTCCGACAACTTGGCCATCTCGTTCACCGGATCTTAATCCGTGTGATTTTTGGCTTTGGGGACACTTAAAAAACCTTGTTTATCGAGAACGTCTGATAACCTTGGCAGATTTGAAAGAGAGTATCAGTCTGCATGTGAGAAGCATCTCAGATGACCAGTTACGATCCGCAGTTGAACAAGCTGTCCACAGACTTCACATTTTACATCTTCAGGAAGGGAACCATATTGAGCAGCATTCCCTGCATCGATAACGTCCTTGTTTCATGTATGCTTGGTACTTTCAAATAAAATGTGTTTAAAACGTGTTTTTGTGTCTTTTCAGCATACGTCCAGTGGTACAGCGCCACCTATCGGTGATTTCTGGAACTAAATTTTTTTTTCGTGAAATCCGTTTCCCCATTTTTTGAATAGTATGTCCACAAATTTTCAAGCCTTTACACTGAGTAGTTCGATATCCAGGGAGGTCAGAGTAGGGGTGTTTTATTTCTGGCCACCCGGTACATAGAATCAAAAATTAAGATTGCAAATGTATTAAAATCTGAGTTGAGTAATTCCAGTTGAGTAAATACCACGATGACTTTCCTTAATTCTATCAAATACTAATAGGCCAGAAACTTCAATTCTTTATGGAGGCTTCCAAAGGAATCTATAATATTCATTACATTTTCATTAAGTGTGATTAAATTCCCGAAGCGCGTATTTATTTCGTTTCAAATGACTCCTTCATGAGTTTCGGAGACTGGGAAGCTTTCTAGGAGCTCTCAAAGGATGGGCGAGAGTACATTTGCACAGTGTCTATCACCTGAATAGGTTCCTCTTCTTTATATTAATCACCTAAGAATAAAGCTGTTTTTATGATTTTCGAGGATGATATGTACTTTTTCATAACATCGAGAGAGAAATTTGTCTATTTCAGTGTTTTGAAAAACTGAGATTCAAATAATATTAATAAAGAGACAGTTAATGCAAGATTGCAAAAAAAAAAATTCTTTATAAAATTTCCTTTATTGAAATATCAATAGATTTCAATCCTTTGTAAATGGTTTTGAAACAATTTTGCTTTTAATCCTAACGAAATGGGTGTTGATGTTTGTTTTAATGTATTTATATTTCGTCTGAAATTAAGTTATCCTTTTAAAAGATCTGACAAACTAAGTTGCTGCTGAAACCAAGAAATGAAAATATCCTACATAAAAAACCAACAAATGAAACCTTTTTTTTTACCATTCTCTACTCTTAAGCAGCTTTTGTCTGCTCCCAATTTAAAAGTTGTACAGAACACAAAGCAGCGCTTTAATTCATCGGAGTGTTATCACTTCTTTATATCAAGGCAAAAAAGAATGAAATAAAAAATTGAATCTGAAGAGTGAATGAAATTTTCCAGACAAACTTTAAAATTGTGCCGCTTAGTAAATTTTTGCTTCTTTGTGTGAGAGACTTCTCAAACATAAGCCACGAAATATGCATTTCTAGCACCATAAAAGATTACTGCTATTCCTTAAAAGAATACAATGAAGATAGTATTTTTTTTATCAGCCTATGTTTGTTTACCAGGCTAACTTGCACAATATGTTACATACTTTTTTACAACTTACGTTTATTATATTATACTGTTTAATATTTAACAATATTGTAGGATATATTATATTGTTCCATATTTAACCTTATTGTACGATATTATATTATATTCTTCAATATTCAACAATATTATATAATTTTAAGGAAGATATAATAATGTATTGTGAAACAATACGGTACAATTTATGCGCGTTAAGAGGAATATGGTTATGAAGTAAAATTTTAAAATGACAGAAAATTTTTCTAATTCATTTAAAATTTAAAAGTATTTTAACAAAAATGATATTATAAGCATTAATCAGGATTTAAAAATTTTAAAGGTAAATAAAAGAATAACATTTTTATTCTTTGACGAATATAAAAATAGTCAAGAAAAATTAGTTATTAGATATTTATAATTATAGTAGATATTTGAATATTTATATTTATAATTGTTTCTGCAACTTCTGAAAAAATATCTTTATTACATTGCATTAAACTCAATGGCAAATTAATTTTATAAGTGTGTGTGTTTTTTCAAAGTCCACCGCCGAATATTTTTATTAACTGCTTTTCGGTTACCTTTCTACTTCGATAAGGATCATATAAATATACTGTTATTATTTTAATTTGATTCTATCATTAATCTAATCTATTCGAAATAAAAAATGTATTACGTATATCAGCAATAGAAAAAGATTTGCAATTTTGATGCTTTTTATAAATCTGATTTGTTTAAGTTGCTTCTGGTTTTACTTGTGGGTTTGGTTTGATTTCTGGAGAGCTAAAGCCAAGATGTTAAAAAACAGATGAAAAAAACGAAAAAAGATTAATATTACATTTTTTCCCTATAATGTAATCTTTTATTTCAGTAGCATTTTTTACCCGATGTAGCATTTTTTCTATGCGATTGATTCTGAGGATGCGTTACCAAATATTGCAGTTAATTTCCTTATACCATTATCTTATAATGTATTGACATAGTTTTACCGATATTGGTGCTACGTGAAACAATTCAAGAATACAATTTCAAGATTTGGTAAATAGAAAAAGCATTTTTGTGGTCTAAACATTCATTTAAACCTTTACCAAAAATTTTTCTTATATTTTACCTAAAAGTATTTTGGAAATATTAAATCTTCGGCTGTTCTTATTTTAATCTAGTAAGGTCGCATTTTTTTCAATATTAAGAAACAAATGGATAAAATAGTGTTGAAATCTATAGTTTTTTTAAAAAATTCCTATATATATATATATATATATATATATATAATTCTTGCATGAATAAAAGATATTTTATATACATAGATGTTTAAGGCAAAATTCATTAGTGGTTATAATATCGGAGTGTTGTGTACTGTTATTGATTTCAAATTCAGGAATTTTAAATTTATATATGTTTTATTTTGTCCTACGTCAGATATTACATATATAATTTGAAACTTCACAAGCAGTTTCAAAGCATTTTGAAAACATTCTATTGTCGAAAATTCTTTTAAGATTTGAATTATTTCAAGTGGAAATAAATAATCTATTTGGAAAAACTAAAAAAGTTATGATTTATTATTTTTATTTAATTGAAATTAAAATTTGTAGAAAAGACGTTTTTTGATAAAATAAGAAAATTATTCAATTATTTAAATTCGCCATATTACTTTAACCTTAACTGCCGTTGGTCATTTTGTTAGTTTCGTTGGCATCGATGGTTTATAGCCAAATTTGAATCCGTCGCCACGGATTTACTAAACCGTTGGTGACGGTTTAGTAATAACATTAAATATACTTTTCCTCAAAGTTTTCCTTTTTTTCCTACAGTTAATAACATTTTAGTTTCAAATAAATGATCATATTACCCTCAAGTACCTAAAAGTCTGAATTCTAGATGTAAAATCCTGGTTAATAATTTTTTAATTCAAATGTTATGTATATTCTAATTTTGGATTTTGAAATAATTTGTTTCAATTCAATTCAAAGTATTGGCCTTAGTTTACCTTCAGGACGACAATAAAATAACATTTATTTATGGAATGAATGCTGTATAATTTAAGTTTAATTTGTGTAAATATTGACTACTATTAATATTAATATTTATTTTGCTTTTAAATTTGACGGTGCTTTTCAGATTCAAAGATCCTCTTCAGAAAAACCAAAATAAATAAGGAAGCGCTATTTTATTTCAAAAAATTTTTTTGGGGAAAAATATAATTTAGAGGTTAAATCATGCCGTTTTAATATTTTGTGTGCTCAGTAATTCAAAGGAATTATCTGCTAACTCGTATTGTAGAAATTTAATTATTCAAAATTCGAAAAATTTAGACTCAAATAATTTTTTAATCCTTTTTAAAAGTATCTGAATGAATCAGATTTATTTCATTTTATCTCAACACTTAAGATGACAATAACATGTTCTTTAAATTAAGATTTTTTTAATGAATACTGTAGTTTTTATAAGCGGTTTCCATTTTAAGTAAATTGAATTATAATTAAACCTTTTTCAAGCAAAGTTATTTCTAAATGAGTAAATATTTGATAAATGAATGATTCACAAATTAGATTAAGTCAAGCCTTTGGCGTATTTTCTCTTCATTAATAAGATGGAAAAGGATTTTTTCCATCTTATTAGGATTAAATAGTTTTTTAAATATGTTCAGCAGATTTCAATTAATACAAGCAAATATGATATTTCAAGACAAGTTAAGTTTAAGATTGTTTATTTTATAAATTTTTCTCTCATAATTTTTGATTTAGGCTAACAGGATTTAAATCTGTTTACTTTGCATTTTAAAAAGTTATGAAAAATACGATTGTTTAATGAATATTTTATCAAATAATGCAGTTTAAAATGTTTAAGTTGCTTAACATATAAAATTATGGCAAGAAACAAAGAACAGTTCTGTTAAAATCAAGATTGTTTTCTGAAAAATACTTTAATTTTGATTTGGAGCTTTAAAAATTAAAACTTAAATTTACAATGTTAAAGATCTTTAACAAATAATTCTTTAATTTAGAAATAAATGTGTTGTAATGAAGTTGTAATATTTGCAGTTTTCAAACGTTAGGAAATTAAATGAAAATCAAATCTCATTCCGCATCATAATTTATGTATAATTGATATGATTAATATGCAGTTTTTAATACACATATTGGTTTATATGAATCTGCAAAAAACGTATATTACACTTCTTAATAATTTAACTTTTATAATGAAATATTTTAAAACAAGTAAACTGATTTTAAAGTTTATTTTATAAATTGTATGAGTTTATTTTATAAATTGATGCGATTTCGATCTAACTTTAAATGTATCATATTTCCAAACCATCAAATATAAATTATGCGGTTTCAGCAACGGTCAGTGTTATTTTACTAAGCAAAGTGGTTGAGAAGTTTCGAATATGTTATCAGTTCGTTCGCGAGATTTAGGATCATATTGGTTAGTTATAGATCAAGTAAACGTACATCAATAAATAGAGTATATTGATGAGAATATTTTAAATTACTCATGAAATATATAATTAAAAAGTATTAATAATGTAATAAAAATATAAAAAATAGTGTACTAATTAAAAAAAGTAATACATTAATAAAATTCATTAATTAATCAAAACAATTTAAAGCCTTCAGACTTTTTTAAATATAGGCAAAATCGGTTCTTTGCCCCATATTTTGCTTAAAAGCATCATGTTAAATTATATTCTATCATCACGATCATGAGGTTTTTTATCATACTGATTACAACGTGATCATTAATTTGTTGGGAAAATATTGAAAATTGGAAAAATTGAAAATGGAACGTCTTATTTTTATCCATCTAAAAACTATGGATGAGATGTATAAAAGATTCTTCGTTGGCAGAATACAATTATTTTATTTGCAAAATGATTCTATTTCCCCTCATTTACTCAGAATCGCCTAGTGAAATGCAACCTCAATTCAATAAACTCGGAAATTTTAAATTAAAACTATTAAAATTAAATGATGCTAAATAAAATTGTTAGATTTGGTTTACAGAAATTGCATCCAATTTTATATTTCCATTTTTTTTTTACTTCACGAATCTAATTTGAAAAACTGAAGATTTTTTTAGCATAAATTAATATGCAATTTGTTTTTTAAAAAGAAAGTTATGAAATAGCATTCTACATGAAGTTATATAATTTAATCATAAAAGCTCAATTTCACAAACTTTTTTGTAAGTTGATTTAGAAATATTTATTTTATGATATTGCATAAAATAAACATAGTGTACTTCAAAAGAGAAAAGAAAAAAAGAGTACAATGTCAAAGAATATTAAATAATTAAATGACAAAACTATCTTTTACTTCATTATTATTGTTTTTTGTTATCGCACATCTTATTATATTCTAGAAGTTTACATTGAATATTCATTTTAGGAAGAACTTATTATAAGGAAGCTGTTATATAAGATGGATATAACTTCACTTCAAAATCTACAATTCAACATAATTAAAAAGGTAGGGACATAAATTTATTAGAAAGCTTCAGTAGCATTCAAAACTTGCTGTATCATCCTTTATACTTATTTTAATTTAAATTATTTAAACCTTCGCTTTTAAAAATTATCTATCTTAAAATCAATCACTTTGTTAACAATTTTCATTGAATATTAACCTCCTTTTTTATTGAATATTGCTTATTTTTCTTAAGAAGTTTATAATCACCCTGAAAGATCTGCTGCTGTTGTTTCTAAGGAAACTTGTCATGGAAAAGGTTGCTGACGCATCAGTGATTTTTAGCCGAAATGAGCGTCTCTTGTTTTTTTAAATAGCACCAACTAGGACCAAGCATATGAGTTAGCTACTAACTCATCACATCCGCTTGAAAAACCCATTTTTACAGGGGGGGGCATTCACCCTCCTTTCAGATAGAACACAGAAAAACAACCAAACCCTAAAGAGGATTCGAACACGGGACTCCCACATTATGGGGAAGATGAGCTACCCCCATGCCATGACTAAAATGTCTTATCATCCATATTTAGTTGAAATAATTAGAAATGAAACTTTAAATCCCTTTCAAAGAATTTTATCATGTAAAATTTTTTACATAAAATTTAACTATTGAATTAATTTTATTTATCTAAAATAAAAATACAAAATATGCCGCATTAATAAAGTTCATCAAAAGCAATGTAGAATATGTTTCAAAAATAATTTCTACATTGCTTATAAGAACATAAATAATCAATCATTTGTTCTAAAATAGAAAAGGGTAAACTAAAAGGGAAATAAAAAAAATAGCAATAATAAGGATTCATACCAATTCAGTTTCAATTACCTAAATGTCTAAAAACAATTGGTTAAAGATGAGTTTAAAAAAGGGAAAACTTAGCATTTGAATAAAAATTTGGATTTAAATTATTCTAATAACAAAAATAAATAAATTGATAATTATCAAGCAAAAGTTTCGTTATTATCTCCATATCAGATGATAGTTCTTAAATTATGGTAATCGTTCTTCTTGTACATTCTGACTTTGTTTTTTTATTATTCTTGTTGGTGTCTCGTTTCTTGGTTGGCGTTCTATGGTGAGCATTTTGTAATGGAAAGTATTTAATTGTTTATTAAATATTAGTTAGATCATTCAGAAAACTAACCAATTCTCGTCAAAACTTTATTGAAAAAGTGATTTACACAGTACATTAAGTATTCTACGTATATTTTACAATAAAAATCGTTTAAAGTTTAAATAGTCTTTATTTTCTGTACTTTAGCATTTCCAGATTTTGAACAGACGAATGAATAGATAGTTTTTATAGTATCTTTGAAAGTTAAAGGAAAATAATTATTAATAATTCAAGTGCCTGTTTTTAGCAATTATAATACTTTCTATTTAAATAATTCATGAAGGTACAGCAAGTAAAATAAAGATTTTTAAACATAAGATATTTATTAGCATTCAACTATAATATATTATTTTCAAATGACATATTAACCGGATAAGTTCAAATGAATGTCTCTCTCTTATTTTTTTAAATATAAGGACAGATAAAACTAGATTTAAGATGTAAATGTACAGAAGTTAAAAATAAAAATAATCTCACCTAAAACGCCGAAGTTGTCTGAAATAAATCAAAGGTGAAATAAAAATCTCATTCTCAGATTCTGATTTCTTAAAACTACTTTTTTTTAAGAAAATGTTTTTTTTCTTAATTTTTAATTATTTATTTGCTTTTCTCAGAGTAAGTTTTTGTATATTTTCTTATTTATTTGTATGTTGTTTTTTCTCTCAATAAGTTTTTGAGCTCTTCTGGAGTAAAAAGAAATTTCAGGTTGCTTCATTTTGTGTTAATTTTTTTTCAATGCTCTATTCTAAGAATCTTAAAGGAATCAAGGGCTTTATGAAAAAACACGCCCAACTTATTTGACAGAAGGACATTCCTTAAAACCTGTACAAACTCAGTTTTCTGACAGAAAATAAACAACTTTGGAAAAAACTCCCTAAGAAAATAATCTTGAATTCTGTCAGTATCATTTATTTTCCCACTTTTTTCAAAGTTAACTCTATTGAACTCTCCATTGGTAACTTAGGAGAAACGATAATTTGGGATACAAAATGAATGAATCAAACACGTAATAAATATTTCAAACAAAATATTAGTGTTTTCAATATTAATACCATAAGTAAACAAAAAATATCACATTTATTAATTTAAATATCAAATAGTAAACAATGTAGCTCATTGATCTTTATCTTAACTTCTAAAAATCCTTACTACCAACGAATTAATCTCGAGATGCATTAAGAGTTAAATTAAATCTTTAAGAATTCTTTAGACATAATATTTTATGAATGCATACAATCCTAGAAGCTTAAATTTTAGACGCCTTGAAGTCATATAACTATATATGCGTTTTTATCTTTAAGTCAATGCATAATTTATTATTTATTTATTTGAATAAAAAAAACAGAAATATACAAGTGTAAAGTAAACTTTATTTCAAAAAATTTAAAACAATGTTGCTTTCATTTTCTACCCTTTTTTATAGTTTTTTTTTAAATCTAACAAGATTCATATTGTGGAAAATTTTAGGAATTTGAAAAAAGAAACTCGCATTAAATTAAAAATTCGTCCTTATATAATTTTCATTATATAAACGATAAAAAAACTAGAGGTGGTGTTCCAAAATGTTTCCGTATATTTTACATTTTAAGAACTAATCTATAAATTAATTACTGTCATACATAATAGCAAAAATTAGATTTTTACTAATCATAGAGGTTTAAAGCATAAACTTTTAGATACGGAGAATACGAATTACCAGGTTATTTTGTAATTTCAAACTAAACCTGACAAGTATTCTCCATGTGTGTGGTGTCTATGTATAAATCTGTCGGGGTCACATTGGCCTCCATACCGAAAGTAATATAACTTGTGGTACTGTTTTTTTTCAGGTGATTGTTCTCTTATTAAGTTCTAAATTGCGATCTGTGACCGAAACGCATGAATGAAATCCATCCCATAAAAAAGAGTTGTAACGTGTGAGTAATTAATATGTACTCTTAACACTTGTTGGCGTTATTGAATAAACAAGAGACGCTCACTCGGCTTAAATCGCGGACAGCTAACTGGCTTGTTAAGTACTATAAGTCACAATATAACAACACACAATTTTCTTATGTTATTGTTGCTACTTATGGCACTTGTCATGGAGAAACCCCACTGATACATGAGCAGATTTTAAGCCGAAAATATGCGTCTCCTGTTTCAAGTGGCGTCTACTAGGGCCAAGAGTACGACTTTAGTTCTAAACTCATCACAGTAGCTTTCACAGCCCTTTTTCACAGGGTGGCACTGTCACACATCTCGCAGATAGCACACAGAAGAAAAACCATGCCCGAACCGGGACTCCCAGAACACGAGGAAGACGCGCTACCTCTGTGCCAGAAAGCCGTTTACATTTCTTATAAAAATCCCTAACAAAATGTTGGTTTATCCACAAAGAATATTTCGATTTTAAAAAAATTGAAACGGGAATTTTTGTATTATTGGAAGAAGAAAAAAAAAGTATTATTAGTAAGATATATGTTCTTCAATTTTGCATGAAATTAAAAATTCGTCGAGAAAAAAACATTCCTTACATGATTATAATTTCTTACGACTATGTGAAAGAAATTTCGTAAACAGTGCTCCCCAAACAGATGACTGAATTTCATCATTTTGTGCAATGTTATAAGATAAAAGAAATGCTTTTAAAATAAATAAAAGTTATTATAATATTTCCAGATTCTAATTTATTCTAATATTTCTTAAAATTTAATACTGCATAACAATATTACGAAAATAAAATATATAATCAATAATAGAATAAAATTTTTAAAATATATTTTTTCCATTCTGCTTCAGTATGCAAAATGCTACCAAAAACACAAAAAGAAAAACAAGGATAGAAAAAAGATTTTCAAATATATATATATATATATATATATATATATATATATATATATATATATATATATATATATATATATTAAAATGGTTCCAATTTCAGAGAGCAAATTTTATTTTCTTGTAATTTGAGATAAAATAAAACTTAATTGATTTTATTTATTTAGAATGTTTTGTTGAAGCCTCAGTAATTTATAGTTCTATATAATTACATAATAATTTTTTTCTGTTTATCAAAAATAAGTTCAAGCTAATTCTTTGCATATGGACAGAACGTAAAGTTAGCTAAACAAACCTGGACTAAGCCAAATGCCAAACGGAGGTGGCATATAAGGTTGTAGCGATTGAAGGTCGGAACGAACCTGAGACGCTAGGACCAGTAGCCGGGTAACATAACCACAATATCAAATGTCCACTATAATACTGTAGATGTTATTTGGCGTATGAAGCTAGCGCCATTGTACTCCCCCGCCAGTTAGTTGGCAGAGATACGAACGAATTTTATAGCGCACAAGCGGCATGGCGAGTTGCTGTTTTCTTGCATTAGGTGGGTCTGACGGCTTTGTTTTTACTTGCTTGCGTCAATTGAGTCTGATGAGTTTTGTTTTGCTGCGGGTAGATGGCACCACGACTGATTGCAGGAGATTAAGTTGCTAAAGGCACCAATGTAGCGATAGAAGCTCGCGATACGAACTCGCGACGCGAGGGCTAGTAGCAGAGCAGCATAACCACAATACTAAAAGTCGATTTCAGTATCGTAGATGTTATATGGCTTATGAAGGTAACACGACAACGTTACCACTAATCACAAATAACTCAAGCGACAATTGTTGGTACAGAAAATCAGAAACTGATTTAAATCTCTAAGACCTCAAAGAAATTGCGTCAAATTTCTAAATATATAAACAGCTACTAAACCACATCAGTATAAAAACCACAAACATTTCAGAAAATAAAAACTTAAACATAATAACAATAGAAAACTTGGCCTCACAATACATCAATAATTATATATATAATAAGAGTTATACGAGTAATACAATAATAGTTATACGAGTGAACAAAACAAAAATAGTAATGGAATAAATTTAAACAATGTACAAAATAATTAAACAAAAACGAAATAATTCAATAAACTAATTGAATTTCGATAGATAAAGGTTGAGCAACAATATCGATACAACATGTTTCCAAATATTTTTGTTTTGTTTTGTTTTAAAATTGTGTTGTTGTCAGTGTAATGTACAGTCACTTCATTTGAAGCAATGATTTATTATATTGTACTCAGTTCCTTTTGAAACTCCATCAAAATAGCTCTCTTTCAATGAACCTGTGTCCGTAAATCCTAAATATACCATAGTCAATATATAAATTCGATTTAAAAACATCTCATTCAATACGAGCGTAGGAACAGAAATCGTATTAATAAAATAATTAAGAAAATTAACATCAACTTCTTTTTGAGGTTGACCCAAGAACATAGTTGCAACAACATTCTAAATAACAAACGAATAATTAGAATGTAAGATTTTTTCGATGCATTTTACAAAATATTTTATGTATATATATATCCTTTTAGATCCGGCATAAATTTTAGATCCAAATTACAGGTATTTTGGTTCCATATGTATGTTTTACTAACTATTTAAAATTATAGAGGATTTTTTTTTCACTTTAAGTCATGCAAAATTTTATGACTCCGAATTAAAAAAAAAGTTTATAGCTGTGAGAATAAACGTAAAATTACATTCAAATCCATTAAAACGAAATAAAAATGGAAAAAATTGATCCACATTTATTTAAATAGTCTGAAAAATAAATTCATTTTCTATATATAGAGAGAGAGACTTTACTACTTTCCATGGAAGTTTTCATCATTACATCTTTTCTCTTTTCTTATCAAAATATATTGGTTCCAAAATACATTTTATGAGAGAAAGTAATAAGAAAGAAAAAAAAACAGATTTAAAAGATCTAAGTAGATCCTTACATCAGCAAAATTGTTGGAAATTCTGATGACAGCTCAGCAGAATAGAGTTCATTATAATAATTTTAGAAGGAGTTTTAATATTTCGTACATGTCCTGTTTTATTAAATCTTTAAGTATTTAAAAGCTCAGTTATTTAATTTTTCTTCATTTCCTTCCTATCGAATTAGTGGATGTGCCATCATTTTTTTACATTAAAGGTCTCTCATGTGAAATCTAGTATAAGGCATATTTTTAACCTGATTGGAGAGTAATAGAATTTCATTTTACTTTTTATTTATGGGCTACCAAATAAACCGTTGAATACTGAACATATGCGGGTATTTCTATTTATCAAACACATATATTGTACCTTGAATAAGTTAAGAGTGCAAGAAATATGGCAATATAATTTGTGTCAATAATATGATAAAGTATAATCAAGAAAATATAACAACTTTTAATTTAATTAAGTAATTTCTTTCATATAGTAAAGTATTTGTTGTGGTGGTTTTATTTCAAAATCAACCATTTTTTTTCAGAACCACGCTAACAGCTCTAAAGTTGATTCAGTTAATTAGTTAAAACGGAGTTAAAGGTATATGTGGATACGATATACATAAGACTAATAATAGCAAAAAGTTATGAAATGTTTTCTATAGGTAATAATAAAAGAAAATCGTCAGGAAAAATCCGTTTGAACTCTTTTACAGCGTTTTAACTTCTTCAATATAGTTAAGACATCATTACAAAAATGCAAATAAGAGAAATATCTTTACATTTCTTAAGTTACTGATATTTTTTCTAAAATATTAAACATTTTACCAATTTCAGGTTATATGAAATTAAATAAGAATAAACACAGCAAATAAATATTCTTACAATTTTTTACATTGGACGCCCTTTCAAAAACAGAAGAAACAATTGATCAAAATCCCTTGCCAAACGATATATAACAAATCCTATTTTTAAACTTATTTCTAGAAGTTCCTTATTTAGAATCCTAAAACAATCAATAATTTTATTTTTTCTAAAGAGATATGGATGATTATACTTTGAAAAATATCATAAAAAATCAAAAAGAAATTTGATCCATAATTTTATTTTTTGTTTAATTAATCTACCTACAAATTTAATTCTTTCGTAAACAATCATAACCTACATTCTGCTTTTACTTGAAAATTATAATATGCGTTATGTAACAAACAATACATGTATGAGTTACAATATAGTGTCTGTTTCATACTTACAAACGTATTTGACCCTAGATTTAAGCAATACTTATCAAAAGAAAATCATTATTCTAAGAAATCCAGCAAAGTGTTAGTACTATTAAAAGTTTTTTTAGCATACTTTAACGGTTTTCAAGTAATATTTATAAACGTTCTATGAAGGCAATTTAATGCATAACATAAATATGAAATAATTGAATGCTTATATATCTAATTATTATTAAATTGGATAAAGCCATTATTACCACACCAAAAATCTAAGCTTTGATAATATGTCCAAGGATTTTCATTTACTTTCGCCTTGAAAAGAGGGGATTAAAATGCCACCCCTATCAAGATTTTCATTTACATTCGCAGTTTCATTAAAGAAAGGAACTTTAATATTTTCATCTGGAAGAATGAAGTCACTAGAGGACTTATCACGGAAATTGGCTGCTAATTTTCTTTCTGTCCCTGGGGAAATAAAACCCAAAGCAAGTCTTATTAAACAAAAGATAAATATTCTTGTTCTGTTTCTTGTTTATTTTTAAAACTATTCCAGTAAAATGTGATATTAGTGATTAGCTATTGTTTGAATTTTTAGAAAAGGAGGAAAAGAGCGGTGAATGAATTCTTGTATTTCGGAACTTTTTTTTATTGTACTACAATTCAATAATTTAATTAGAATCCTATTTTCTTTCCTGACTTATATTCAAATGTTGTTTAATTAGTTTCCTTTTTTTGGAAAGAATGTAGAACTCTTTAAGGTGTTGGATAAGGTGTGAATCCAAGTTTGAATCCACAGTTGGATAAGGTGTGAATCCAACTGTGTTGTAGAATATTTCTTTTTCTTCAAAAATTTTGAAAATTCGAAACCTTTAGGAATTAAAGTTCTGGGTCTGCAAAAATACTAATTGAATAAAACCGAAACTTAATAGATACCGTGATTATTAGTAGAAGAATGTAACAAAGATACAAAAGAAATATACGTCATTAAAAATATCTTGCGCTACATGTTTTAAACATTTTTTATCAACATTTTAAAAAATTTCTATCATTAAAATGTTAGTTCCTACAAATCAAAAACATGTAGTAGCATTTCGATGTCAACCTTAAATTATAAACGAATCGAAATAAATTATATCGATTATAATGCTCCTATTATTTATGGCTGCAAAACTCAATAAAAAAATAGGATATCTAAATAAAATATTTTATATAAGTTATTATATTTGATTATTATCACTGCTCGTATTGTTAACTAATTTTTCATCCTTTGGACAAATGAATTATATTTGAATATCATAACATATATTGTAGGGTGACAAAATGTGAAATGTTTTGAAATTAAATTATTTTGCATATATATATAGATAGATAGATAGATAGATAGATAGATAGATAGATAGATAGATAGATAGATAGATAGATAGATAGATAGATAGATAGATAGATAGATAGACAGACAGACAGACAGACAGATATGCTTTATTAATTTGTATGTAATACAGACCAAAGGTTAATATGCCAAATAATTTTCTTTTTAATTTGAAATGAAACTTACATTGTATATGCTATAAAAATTTTGAAACATTGCAATGCGTTATTTCTAGTATTTGTACAAAATAAAATTCTTGTAATAAATAAATATACTTTATACAATTCAAAACTACCATAATTAATTCACAAATTGAGGACGTTCCCTTTTTTTTAATTTTTACTAATCATTTTTCTTATTTAACGGTTATTTACTTAAGCAATTGATCCCACGTATTTCATAATTTACAGAATTCTTAATCCTAATAAATTATTTTGGGGTGTGGATATGATAATAATTGCAACTCTTCTTCTATTACTATTCATATTTTCTATGTTTAATGTTTCATAGGCCGAACTACTTTTCTATTTATAGTTACTGATCAATAATTCTTATTTTAATTCCAATTCTTTAAGTTTGAATAAAATAATATTCTGATTCTTAAATATGTATAAAACTCAGTTGTGCTTATTCTGTAAAAAAATAGGTTATTTTATGCATTCCTATTTCATATAAATACTTTCGCTTAAATATTGACTTGAAATTTCTTCCTACTAGAGAAAAATAAGGAAACTTAGTATCAGCAGCGGCTTTAGTATTTAATTTTTTGAAGTTTATTTCTTTTAATTATAAAACATTTGAATAAAAAATATTCCTGCTCATACCTGCTGTTGTTTTTCCACTTCAAATACATTTTATTATTAAATTATCTGTTGAAATTATAAAATTATTTATAAAAAAATCAAAATTTTTCCTTCAGCTTTCGTGTTTCAATATTTCACACTTGATTTCTCTGTTATTACAAACGCAGTTTATTAGAAACGTATTTTATATATTATTTTAGAATGAATGCATTAACAAAATTTAAAAAAAAAGATTTCTTGTATATGAAGTTAAGCATTTATTGTTAGTCGTGATTCTCTTATAGTTCTGATTCTTATTTAAATCCTCATTCTGTTTAATAAGCAATGAAATATCATAAATATATAATCACATGTAACTAATGAACAAAAAATGAAATATTTATACATTCAAGGCTTGTACCTCTCTGTGTGCCAAGATTCTTTAAACTTATTTGAAGATAAAACTTTAATACAAGTTCAGTTTCATATTTAAAAATAAAGTTCTGCTGGATTTAGATTATTTCTTAAAAACCTTTGCTCAAATACATTGAGAAAATTTTTCGATGTATACCATAATATTCCTTGTGTAAGTATTTTTTAAATATATATCTAGTTGCTTTCAAAAACAAATGATTTTAAATATCAAATTAATTCCTAAAATGTACTTTAATTACAAATTAATTCCTAAAATTTATTCAAGTTTGAAACCTGAGCTACCAAATTATGCATGTAAAAAATACTATTTCAGTTCAATTTCAATCCATCGATAAAATTTTTATATTTTTTTAAAAAATCATCTCTTGAAAATCTCTTGAACAAAGTTCAAAATAGAAAAATGCAAATTTGCGACTTAGCAATATAATAAGGAAATAAATAATTTGCATTTTTAATCCTTTTGCATTTTATGAAAATTTAATCCTGTTTTCTAAGAAAACATTTCCTTCATACATTAAAATATCACACTAGACTATCGTTACTTCCAGAAAAAAAACATATTATAAAATGAAACATAGGTAATCTGTATCTTAAAAATCTGTAAATAAAACTTTATAGCTTTATTTAAGCCGCAAGTATATTAGACAATCGATTTCATTTATGCTATGGGAATCTATACATCTATACTCTTTAGTAACATGTACCTATAATTTTTAATTATTTATTCTTATTTCCTTCACATTGTTCTTCATAGTTCTAGAATGACATTTATTTTCATGCACAAATCATAAATTTCAAATCTTTGAAATAAAAATTTGTATTTTCTCCATAATAGTTCTTCCCAAAAATATTTCACGAAGTTTAAAATCTTTTAAAATGTATAAAAACTGATATTATTTGGAATAATGTTATCTCGTATATATTTTAAAGGGTTAAACTTCCATCAATAAATAATACACTTTGAAACAAATACTTTGCTTATTTCACTTATTTTTTCTGTTCTAAAACAAATTCATTTACTGAAATTATCCTTATAACTTTATTCTCATATGAATATAAAATCCAACATTGAGACTTTAAATTTCAATTTTAAATTTATATAAAGGGTAAAGATTAAATTTTTCATTAAATATTCAATCACAAATTTTAAAAAAAATGATTATCAAAATAAATATGCAGAATATTTTAAAATTGCGGAAGTTTTAATGATTTTATAATTTTTTCCGGAAACTTAATATATCTATAAAAACTTTTTCAATCATTTTATCAATGAAGTATAAAATGACATCTTTTAAACATTTATTCTCATGAACTTGAATATTAAATGGAAAATTTTCTTTTAACTAAAGAATAATCTCATCTTATAAATTTGCAAATCCCTTTTTCATTATTCTTCTTACGTCTCTCAAAATTCTCTTATGAATTTTGCTCTGATTGTTATAAAATTAAGGCAACGGTAATTCATCAAAAATTGCTGTAAAAAACTGTTTCGATTAAGAAGCGTTAGTAAATATATTGCTGAAAGTAGATACACCTATTGCAAAAAACCAAACAAAGGAAATTATTCTATATATTTTGATATTTCACAGAAAGATAAAATTACCAAATAATGATGAAAATAGGAAAGAAGATGTATATTCTGAACCATATACCTTATGGTTTTCGTTAATATAAGACATAATTATTTATTTTATATATGTAAATTAATGAAATAAATTACAAATTGCGTTACACTATTTTTCTTGGTAAAATTTTGCATAAAATTGAAAAAAAATGTGAAAAGAGAAATATCCTTTATTTCACTACAGATAAATGCTCAAAAGCTCTCATGAATTTATTTTGCTTATCAATAAATATATCAATAAAGTATAACACAATAAAGTCTTTATTTATCTTCACGCATAGCTACGAATGTCTACTTCCTTTCAATAAAGGAAAAGTCGCTTTATATTATTTTGAAACTATTTGTCTCAGATTAAAAATATATAATCAAATCTAAATTAATTAGATAAAAAATAATGATAAAGGCTTTTGTAAGTTTAAAATATCAGTTTAAAAATAACTCTTGTAAAAAATTTAAAAATTATGCATTGGATTCTTTGTAGATTCTTTCCAATGTTTGTTATTTCCTTTGATTTAAATTATGTATAAATTTCTTGAACTTATTAATTTGTGAGCTTTAATATCTATTTATGTATATCAGGAATTTCTGATTAAAAATGAATGCTTAATGACAAAATTTAAAATTAAGTAATCAATCATATATGTATAAAATCCATTTATCTTCTAAAGAAATGTGAAATAACTTTAATAATTTAAAACTGGATTTCAAATTTAAGATTTATCTATAGGTATTTCTTATTCCTCATTATTAATTCACATCTTATAAAGTATGAACTTTCAAATAGATTTCGACAGGTTATTCTTTTCTTGCTTGATCACTATAAACATAAATTTTGTTATGTTTGTGAAAGTAAAAAAAGCTTGAGTGATTTTTTCAAAGAAAACAAGGAATGCTTATGTGCCATCTTGAATAATTTTCCAAGAAATTTGAGTGGTATTTTTCTCACAAACATTTACATGCATTTCTAATCAAAACAGATGAAATGCGAATGCATTTTCACAAAAATATTTACCTGAAAGTTACTAAAGGAATTATTTATATTTGTAACTCTAAAAGTTTCTTTATAAACATGGAGAAGAAAAAATCTTTGAAGGAAATAAATGTTTTTCAACTCCATGAAAAAAATTTTTTTTTCTTAAAATGTAGAAGAATCTGAGAAAAATGTTCCTGCATATTTTATTATCTATATGCAACTGAATTTGTTTCGAATGTAATGTACACTTTCAACATGTATTCACATAAAAATACATCATATCAGCAGAAATATTTAGAAAATGAAGCGATTTTCTTTACTACCATCAAGTTTTTATTTTTTTTATTTTTTATTGTGGTTGTTAAAATTTTGTTATATTGTTATTTATAAAAGAGCATCTTAGTGAAGCTAGCGAAGATTGGTACAAAAAAATGAAATTATTGTGAATAATATGCAATTTTCAAGAATTAGGAAATTTTATTTCATTAAAAAAATTATTTATCGCTCAGTTAATTTGAATACATATTGATGTTTTTCTGCAAATATTTTAAATAAAAGACATTCCTGGGAAAAACAAGCACACTTTTATTTCTTTATTTTTTTGCCAAAATTTAAACGAAAATTTAAATATATTGTTGAATTATAACCTTAGCAATATATAATAATTCAAAGACTGTTGGTATTTGAAAAAAAAACATGTTACATATTCATAAAACTATTCTTAATTTTAACCAACGTTTACTACATTTGAAGTCCCATGACATATTTTCCTTTGTAAGAAACTGAATTTTAAATTGAACCTTATTATTTTTTAATAAATGTGGTATGTTTTTATTTCTTATTTCTGATATACAAAGTGCATAAGTATATGTAATGTTTTCAACAACAAACAGAAAGTGAGAGGTTGGCGAATAACCACTTTTCAGACTGGTATTAAGGTCAATGCATTCACGCGCACTTGAAAGAAAACATTCAAAAAATAATTCACTTAAATAAACGAAATTTACTATGTGATGTTCTAATTTCAATTATAGACTATGCTAAATTTTGGTTTTAGTCTGTCGCACAAATAGCATTCAAGTTACAGATACAATTTTTAATTTTTTGTGCATTAAATTTTTGTTCATTCATTGTGCCAGGATAATTCGCCAATTATCATATGATATATTCAGTACCATGCCAAAAATTGGTGATTTTAGTGAAGATCCAAAATTTTACGCCTGAGAAAGAGAATATCATCTATTAAAAAGTTTGCAAGAAAATTTTCGGGAATCTTCTTTTATATTTATTTCTGAGTTGATTCTAGAAGGTCTCAATAAATTGACACAATATTAACAACAGAGTGCTTGAGTTTGTAATTTATAAATATTATGAAATATAATTATTTTTCCCATAATAAGAAAAAAACTATATAAAATTGTTGTAATATTCAAAAATATTTTGGAGATAAAAATCTGAATATAGATACGTTTTTACAATTAATAAATATATGAGGTAAGTTTCCTTTTTTATCACTCAACAAGTAACAATTTCTATTATTGAGAAAAAAAAAGAATTTATCCAAAAAAATTTAAATAACAAATATATTAAAAATGAGAGTGGTAAAATGCTGCACTATCGTTGAATAACTGTAATTAAGCTCTTAGATAAGTTTTTAGAATTTCATTTAGTAAAGGATATGTCTGTTAGAGGAAAAAATGATCTTACTAACATATTTTACTTCTATTCCAAGAGATTGGTACAGAAATTGCATTGGCGATCTTCAAACTTTGTAGACTCACAGGTCCATTTAAATTATATAATCTTCAAGGATAACTTTATATCCTTGTTCAATTGATATATTTAAGTTATGAGTTTTTGGTTATTTTGTAAGGATGAAAGTAGTAATAAAACTAGAGAAAAGGAACTTATCTGAATTAAATGTTTGTGTATTGTTATTTTATTTATCTACATAATCAAATAATAGTTGTGGCCCCACTCCTCTGCCCCTGGCATCAGCCAATCAGAGAGAGGAGAACTTTGTAACCCTCCGCCGAGTGGGAGAAAAAGGTAGTAAAGTCTGCGTTGTATTTGGCAAAAGTAATAGTGATTGTTCTGTTAAATTGGAAATAAATATAGTTTTGCTAAACCAGAATTCTTTAGTATGAAGCTCTTTACACCCAGCACTACAAGTTCTTGCTACGAACATCGTCAATTCTTACATCAATCCTTCAAAAGATTACTATTTGGATGCAATGTATTTATAAAAAAATCAATCGAGATCTAATTCCAATAAATAATATTTGCAAACACATTTGGTATTCAGATTAAAATTGTTTGGTGTTTGGTTTTTCTTGTTATATACGTGGAGAAGGGAATTTTATTTAAATATATTGGCTAAATTCTATGTTTTTGTTGTTTCTTACGGCAATAGCTGTGTACAATCTCGCTGTGATAGTCGGCGATTTAAGCCTAGTCAGCATCTCTTATTTTGTAGTAGCGCCAACTAGGGTCAAGAGAACGACTTTTGTTACTCCCTCATCACATTATCTTGCACAGCCCCTTTTTACAAAGGGGCACATTCCCACATCTTACAGATAGTACACAGAAGAACAACCATGCCCATTCTAGGACTCTAACCCGGGATGCCCATATCACGGGCAAGACGTGCTACCTCTATGTCAGGGCACCGACAAATATTGTTAAAATAGTAATAGTCTTTCTAAAAAAATCGGTACTTCAAAAAGAATTTAAGTATAAACAATCAAGAAAACTTGGTTGAATTTAGATTTTAACATTATATAAGTTGACGCAAGCATTCCCATTCCATCCATGCCAAACCATCTGGCCTGCCGCAGTATCAATACACATTTTCAATTCACTCATATATTGTTTTGGTGAAAAATATTCGTTTATTAATTTAACTTTTTTTTACTATTAACATTCTAGCTTTAAATGGAAACCATTTTGAAGATTGGTGGACAAGACAAATTGAAATAAGTATTTGAATTTGAAAGTAAGAAGATTATATCATAGGAAGGTTTTAATATAAGAAAAGAAAGAAATTCAGTATATTATTAGAATAATATTGTTATAAAATTATTTCAGTTTTGTATCCTTTAATCAGGGAAACATTATATTATGAAATATCAAATATACCGATTTCTGTATTCTTTCAAGGCAAATAGGGATTCTTTAATTCAAATATATATAGTTAAAATTCTTTTCAAGGTATAGAAATTATATTAGTTTTTATAAAATATGTCATTTATCGAACTATTTTCTTTTATTTCGAGGCAATAAAGTATGTTTAAAATAACGAGAAGTAACATATAGTTTGTAAATTATTTTATGTGATATCAAATATTTTCAAATTTTTATTTTAAATTTGATAAAATGAAATTAAATTTACAGTTATAACAAATGGTATAGCGTAGTATAATGCTGTTTTTTCGCCTGTTAAATAAGTTTTTATTCAATTCTGTAGGGAATATTTTTCTTTTCAGACTTACTGTCTTGCAGTTGTGATTTCGTATTTTTTTTCACCACAGCATAGTTATGTTTTGCTAATGAAAAAATAAGGAGCAAAATTTTTATTCCTCTAAAAAAATCTAATTTTTAAATATATTTTTACCTTATTTTAATTTATTTGTCCTTGTATTAAAAATAGTCCCCTTTCTATAAAAATCAAACTTTGTCTTTATCAAAATTTGCCAACAATTTTATGTCTTTGAATATGTATTTATACTCTTATTAAATGCTGTTAATTTATATAATTAAAATCAAATTAACTTGTTGTTAAATCAAATAAACTGTTTAGTTTTTTTTTTAAAAAGAATAAAGTGCATTGGACTTTTATCTATTTTATGAAAACACGTGATAAACTGTTCAAACGCAAAGAAACGACTTTCTGATAATGCGTAACAGAAAATCTAACGCATACAAAACTGAACATCTGGTGATCTGCTAGATTTGGATGAAATAGCTTCCATTCAGAATAAATGACTTTCCATATTTTCCAAAAAGAGATTTAGTGTTCTTTTTCCATTGATTTCACCAGTTTATTGATGTGGTGAATTGTTGGGAAATTCAAACACCAATCGATAATCTGGCAACATCAAATTCAAGCTTAATATAGCTCTTGCAAGTTTGTGTGGTGTTACGTACCATTTTATAAAAAAAATCATGCTATTGGATTCATGGAAAAAAGAATTACCGCTGACTTTCTTTCTCACCACATAATTTTATGTGTTTTCAGCAGAAGTAGTTTAATACAGCCAGATGTAAAATATAAGGCAAGAAGTTGTTTTCCCTGGCCATATGCAGGTAATGTGGCTCAAAATTTCCCAGGTTTATTAAATAAAACTTTCATCTCTATGTATCAATAGAAAAATATGATTTTTATACTTAAAGAAAAACTTCCAGAGATCAATAGCATAGTTATAAGGTTTTATTTTTATATGTCATGTGTGTATTATGATAAAATATAAATGCCCTTTTATTGAGAAGCTTAGAATATAACATTCTTTACAGAAAGATAAATTTTAAATTTAGCCTGAAGAAGATGAAAGTGAAATATTTTTCTCATACCTGTGTATATTTTAAAAAAAGTAAAAAAGATATAATATGTAAAAAGCTTTTGTTTAAATTCGATATTAACTAAATTCTAATTTATTTTTTTTAATTTTCCA
Source organism: Argiope argentata (assembly GCA_026289955.1). Classification (NCBI taxonomy): domain Eukaryota; kingdom Metazoa; phylum Arthropoda; class Arachnida; order Araneae; family Araneidae; genus Argiope; species Argiope argentata. Next base: position 1,337,741 of record JAOUZG010000635.1, on the reverse strand, counting down.
ATGTCACTTTTTATAAATGAATTATGAAATTCTTAAAACTAATTAAAAATAAATCAAATGTAAGAATCATAATAGTTTTAATTTTAGAAAACTAATTTCAATATTATCCTTCGTTATTGTTAAGTGTAATTTTCATAAAAGCACTTCCCGCTGTTTGTTTCTATTGAAAGTTGAATTTAGATACAGCTAGCTTAACAAATAATCCATAAAGAACACGCATGCGTGGAAAATGCCCAGTAACACGTATCCTAACAGCACACAAATAGAGTACAAAATTGTATGACATTAATAAATATTCGCAATACTGCATAATATTGTGAAATATTGATTAATGTTATGGTATAATATCGCACAATATTGTACAATATCGAGTAACATGTGGTACTACTACCTGATTATGGCCTTCGAAAGAAGCACTTATTACTGACAACTCTTTTAGAGCGTGCACAATCTTCCTTGCTCTCATTTTTGGAATCATATAACTTTCTGAGATTAGACTACCATCATGCTTCAAAATCTCTGCATTCTTTTCTTCACTGGCCAGTACCGTTCACCTCCTTTGACCTTCCTATCTCTCCCTTACTTACACATACCCCTTTCGTAGAGCATTATTCCTTGCAATTCAACCCTGAAACAAAGTGGATAACGAGCCAATGCAGATTGACCTTTATAAACGGTCCAAACTTAAGCCGAAATTAGTAATTCGACGAAGGACATACGCTGGACTTTGTAGAAGGCATTTCAGATTCATAGAAACCAAATTCTTCAAATTTCAATTGCCAGCTTCTTTATCAAAATACAGCAAAAAATTACATATATTTTATATATCATGAGTCATAAAAACAACTCTAAACAGCCTGTTCGAATTTAATCGGATTTAAAGCCACATTTTGATGAATCAGTAATATTGCCTATTATGAAACTAATTTTATAAAAAATGGAATTTGAAATATAGTTTTAATCAACTCTGAAGGAATACCAGTACATTATTGTACGATACATTTGTTTTTTTTTAAATTAAAAATTGTTAGTTTTGGTGGCAAAAACAAGTTTTACAAATTACAAGACTTTAATATTTAGGTAATGTATTGACATAGCTACTAAGAATTATACATTTGAAGAATTCTATTTTCCTTGGGAAACTATAAAAAGCGAAGAGGCCGCATGAGAAATAAATTTTTCCTTCGGATCACAAATTTTGAAATGGATTCTCCAGTAACCCTCCATACTTTCAAAGTGCAGTTACAGTTGTTAAATAATTTTTTTCACATACGCAAAGTTAATTTCAGTAAGCACTGTTTCTACTGTTTTTCGCGTTGCATTTCATGAAAAAGCACCTTTACCAACGAATCGGACACCTTTCAATAAACATACACCACATGATTAAAATGAAAACCTCTAATTTCCTTTAAAAATAAAATAGGACTAAAATTTCTATTCAAGAATGAAATTAGTTCACTCAAACCCTGTTTTGGAATCCAAAAGATATCCCATTTTTGAGATATCATGCTTATTTTTATATATTCCTATTCCACGTTTATTGGAGAGTAGTAGTATATTTGCAAACATCGGTAACCTTCCATTCGACTTCAATAAATAAAATTCTCATGTCTAAACTTTCTAGAATCTGGCATATAGAATTTTTATAGAATTTAGAACCGAAAATAATTTTTATTAGTGTTAAGAGAATGATTATTCTATACGACAGAATACACTATTGATAAGTTTAAGATATTTTTGCAGAATTCCTATAAATTACAGCCATTGAAGAAACTCAGCTATTATAAATTTAAAATATTGAACTTAAGTACATTTTCCGAACACTAAATTTTAAGGAAGCCTATTTTCTTTTTCAAAATAAAAAACAGATTTTATTCATGTTTTCGCACAATTAAATATCAATGATTGAATCACCAATTTCAATTAAATATCAAAACTGGAAACTCATAAACCTGAATAGTTTGTGATTTTAGGCAATTAGATTTATTCAAATTATATATATATATATATATATATATATATATATATATATATATATATATATATATAAAGAGAGAGAGAGAGACTATATATAGAGACTATATCAAAGTCATCTTATTTCCTGATCCCTTTCCCCTTTTCTACTTAATTAATTCATCTGAAGCTTTGTAAAATTGCCGAATCGGTTAAAAGTGGTATTCCCTACATGCCGATTGAAAGGACAAGAAATTATTCATCTAAACAAATTCTTCTAAAAGATCTCTGTGTTTCCCTTATCAAAATCAATACGTGTAAAATATACCTACCAGAATTTCATGACAAATAAGATTAGGGATTAAATATTTTCCTTCTCGTTTTCCGCTAATTTGCTCTTTTGTCGCGCTGTGAGTGATGTGCGTTGTCCTCGTTGTTTGTCAAAAAACTATGTCATCCGGGATACAAATTATACGAAGTTAAAAATTAAAAGCATCTTCACAGTCTTTGACCAGGACTTTGCCCAAATATTATAGAATGCAACAAAAATCATTAAATAAAAATAACATTTTTAGTAATTTAAATTTCCATAAAAATTCATATTTCCAAATTCTGACTTGAAATGTCGATAGTTATTTTAATTTTTGTAATACTTAGAGAATTGGCATTTTCTAATTTTTTTTAATTTAAAATGCTAATTGCCTATTACCATGTCCATAAAGCTAAAATACTCCTATATTTTTTATAACAGAAACAAATTCATTTCATTGAAGCATATTTTTAAACAAAAAAGTGCCAATTTAATAAATTTTCTCTCCATCGAAAAGTTTGCTATTTAATTGGAACGTACCAAAATGTCGTGAAATTCGGCTTTGAATCATGAAAGATTTTCTTTGTCCCCCAGTTAGCAAAAGGATAAAGTCAAAATAAACATAGCTTCACTTCAAATCAATTACCTTTATAGAGTTCTGCTTGTTTGGGCATGATCGGAACTTTTCGCTAGTTTATTCCCTTCATTCGGAACATCCTTTGTGAATGTTTTAGTGAGAATTGGCAAAATTCCGACAAAAGGATCTTTTAGCATTTAGAATAAAACGACGAAATAAGTAGGGACAATTTGTTGTAAAATATTCTTAGCTCTTTGGAGAAAAGTAGAATTATTTATTTGTTGAAAAATCTTTTAAAGTTAAATATTGTGATTATATTTTTAAAGTTTTCTAAACAAATAAGGGGAGTGATTTGAAATATATTCTATTTCTTCTTTAGTATATGTACAGAGGCAGTTCCTTATCCCAATTTTTATTTTAACATCTATCTTAAGGAACTTTTTTAAAAGTTAAAGAAGAAGAAGGAATGTCTTATCTACTTATCATTATAAGGAAATTAAATAATGAAATCGATGTTTGCTTTATATCTTATTTTGCATAAATGTCGTTAAAAAATGTATAAATATATGCTTTTTACATTGATAAATATCATTTACAAATCGTTTTTGGCGACAAACAGGCTAGAAGGAGACATTGGAATTATTTAATCTGCAGTAATTCATTTAGAGTGTGAAATAGTTAGATATTAATATCCTGTTACTTCTTCTTACTTGTATTCTACTTATGGTGAATAGGATGTTTTAATAGAGTTCAGATACAAAGCATTATATCTATTTTTAATGTGTAAATGGGCGTTAAAAATAGAAATTATACTTATATTAAACATACTTATTTAATTTTCTATAATGAAAGAAATACAAAAATTAAAAATTTGAAAAATAATGAAACATTATTTTAATTTTATGGTAACAATGTAAACTGTTATTGAAAGAAAGCAAAAAAAAATTAATATTATCTAAATTCAGGAAAAATGTGCAAGATTGCTAAAATTGAACTATTAAAAATATTTTAATAATTATTTTACATTTTGAAAAAAAATCCCTTTTGTTTGATAATAATTACGGAATTTATTCCCTAAAAACAAAAGATTTCAGTCATATTTTTAATTATATAACATTCCGAGATTTTTTTAAATTGCTCAAAGTTGCACATTTACATATTCTCAAGTATACATGTACGAGCTTGATAGCTGTAGATCAGTTGGTATCGCATGTAGAGCATCAAAACACATACTAAAATATCCATGCTCATTTTTATTATTAGTAAAAAATATTCAGCTTTCGTAAGGTAAAACAAATAACTACAAAGTTTCAGTTTAGAAGAATTTATTCATCATATAGTGTTATCCTGCATAATCTTATTTATGTAAATGGAAATAAACTTTTTATTGGGAAGATTTTGTTCACAGTGAATATCTTATTTTTATCTCGATTTTTGAAATTTACATATGTAATTTCTTCAATTTAAAATACTTTCCCCGAATGGAATGCTATACGAATTGCTTCTCTACCTTTTGCCTCAGCTATTCAAGATTTCTATTTTTGTTACAAGAAAGTACTCGACTTCAATTGCGGAACCTTTTGTTTTGTTACTTTTGCTTTCAATCTGTGCAAAGAAGGAAGAAATGGAGGTTAAGCATATAAATATGGGTACTTTGCCTAATGTATTTACATATTTACTGAGTCTAATGCTTTCTTGGGCAAAGCTATAATACATTTACTCGTGAGGAAATTATATACGGCATTTTACAGGGTGAAAAAATACAATAATATTTTGGATTTTTTTTATTAAATGAGATACAGTTAACAAGGGTTAAATTCTATATTATTAATATTTATAGTCTATTTCTATGTTATGTAATTTCTATATTATATATTTGTATATTATACAATCTTGTATTCAATTTCTATATTATTAATAGCACAACCTTGTATAAAAATAATTTGTTCATAGGAATTTACTGGAAAGTATTTACTTTTTTGTTGTGATATTTATAAAAATAATAATCAAAACGCTCATAAAATCATAGAAAAAATTTGTCAAATTTGTTATTATTGCAAAAAACTGTTTTGAATTTGTTAAGTAATGATACATTAATCTAATTATATGATACATTTATATTTAGGCATTTTACTTATTATATTTATTACGATTGTGTTAGTATGTTTAAAAGGTCTTTTTTTTTGTTTTCCATTCCAATATTTCATCATTGACTCCAAGTCAGATACTTCATTCTAGTCCTTTTATACAGATTGTACTATTTCCGTTTCTTAGGATTAAAAAAAATGCTTATTTGTATAAATTCCAAATTTACCAATCCAAATTTTCCAAATAAATTCCAAAAGAGAATCATTCTCTCCAAGATTTAATCTCTTAACTTTCATTTGATCTTTTTCGCACTTATAAATTAAATATTCAACCATATTTTTACAAGATATTTTATTAATGTTAAATAAGTGGTTCAATAAATGTAATATTTCATTTATCTCAGTAACACTAATACAACTTTATTATTAACAAATGGTCTATATCGAATTTTGTTGAAAAATGTAATGTCAAATTGGTGAAATGTTTTTGGAAACATATATCGATTTTTTAAAAAATATGTTAAAAATTACTTCATTTATATTTCAAATTTAATACAGATGAATGCTGAAAATTATTTTTTAAAAAACTTAAAAAATATTATTCCTTTTTATTCGTTCAGAAAATATTTTAACAGTTTCTTTGTATTTTGCTACTTATGCTTGAAATTTAACTATCATTATAAATGTTATACAAAAGTATTATTTGAAAACATTTGAACTGCTCAAGCAGCAGAATATCATTATTCTTACACAAAACGTTTTAATGGTGGGTATTTTTTTATAAACTTCAGATTCTTTACAAAACAATTCTAAGAAATATTTAATAAAACTAACTTGCATAGTATTTCTAAAGTAATTTAGTAGTGAATGCAATGTAAATAAGCATAGAAAAGTGTTCTTTAATATATATATAAGTACTGTTCGTAAAATATTTATTTCTTAGAAAATTGTTCTTTAAAAAATATTTAAGTACTGTTTGTAGAATATTTATTTCTTAGATTTGGAATACGAATAAAGGCTTAGAAAGTTTCCAGCTTATTAAACAGAGAAAGAAACTCAGATTTATAAGAATTCCTTTATTTCTTCTATTGAAATAAAAATTATGAAGAAAACAAAATATTTAGGAGAAATGTTTCTATATCTATTCTTATAAGTTCACCAAGTGTGTATTAAGGAAATTAAGCACTACCTAGAATTTTCACAATTCGTCTAGAAAAAAAGGTCAAGCAGATTGTCGTAGTTTTTAAACTAGGTTCTTAGCCTTTAGTCACTGGAATTTGGTAAAGGGTAATTGACATTCTATATATTTTAATAGGAAATTATAAAATGACAATGGAACGATTATTTCTAGTACATAAGAAACTATAAAAAAAGTTGTGCAGTTATTTCTTGTAACATTTTAGAAGACATGATTGTTATATATTGATAATATTCTTAACGAAGTAAATATTCTTCGTAAATTATCTACGGATTTTTAAAGTATTTTACTTCTTTTTATTATTTAAAAAATAATTCTTTTATAATAATATAAGGGTCGGTATATATTCTACGTTATCATATTAAATACGTTAGTCATATTAGGCGAAATCGAACGTACAATCCAACCAATTCAATCATCTGAATTATGTTATCAATAATATATGAGTTGATAAATCAATGATAATTATTGTGCAACAAGTAACGAATTCAGCTTCTTTTTCCCCAAGTTAATGAGGTTTGGCTTAACATGTTTTTGACCATTATCTTAAACGATTCTGTATTATTTCTCTCTTTCAGATCTAAATTATGATTTGTGGATGAATGAAATGTATGAATGAAGTCGCCCCATAAAAAAGGTTTGTGACGTATTTGATCCAGAAGTCAGACTTCTGTTCTAGATTGCTCATGGGTCCATACCTTCAGATGTTACTTAACCGCTTCTTCCTTTTTAAAGCTGAACACGAAAATAACAACAATAACAGTCATTATTTAATGAAAAGTAACTAAAATAAAAAATTCCTATCTTCCTAAATTTTTCCTAATTACCTAAGTGGGAATGATTTTAAAAATTTGCTTTTTACGCTACTTGTTCTATATTATTCAAAATAATATTAATTTAAATAATTTAAATAATAAAAAAATATCAGGTTTTTCGTGTCAAATTTGCATGTCATATTTTTTTATTGTTTTTATATTATTTAAAATTTATTTGCAAAATGTCTTTTATTAATGTATTGATTAATTGCTAGATTATTTTTTATAATTTCATAAATATAATTGCAATATATATCTTTAGATATTTAATTAATAAAAATTTCATAAAAAATATTTTATCATTAATTTACTTATATATAGTGTCTCCTAAAATAGAGGTTTTCATACTGATTTGTGAATTCCTCCTGTCATTTAAGGAAAATAAAAATTTACTAAAAGTCTCAAAAACACCTCTGTGATTTTATAGAAGCACTTTAGATTTGACAGTTTTATATAAACAGTGTTTACGACATCGTTATCTCGATATAGAAGATCGACAAACTGTTTTTTGGAATGCCTTTGCTTTTTCCATCATTAGATGCACCGCTTTTAGAAGAGATTACAACCATCTTGGAATAGCACGTGAGTGAAATAAATAAATGTGGAAAAAAATAAATCCATGAAATGAAATAGATGAAGAAAATAATATAGTAATAGCATACACTAAATTATTCAGAATAACATAAAAAGTGATGTTGGGAAGATTTTCTTCACTATATCAAGTAAACAGAAATTATTTGAATATGGTGGTATGTTGAATAAGCAAAGATGATGAACCTTAGTTACAGGATCAATGTACAGATAATTAAATTACTCTAATTTAAATTTATCTACAGAATAATAGATGTTCAGAAAATCATGACAATTTGTATAATGAAGGAATTTTAACTAGTTGAGGCAATTGAAAAGGCAAATTGAAATTTGTGAAATGGACAAAAGCCAGCATTGAAAGTGAGTAAATTATAAAAGAAAAATGAATAAAATCAGCAACAGCTAAGTATTGAAGAGAAAATGGTAAAAATTAATAGCTATGGAAATTTATGAAAAATGAATAATTTTTTAAAAATTGGAAATTAGTTGCTGAAAATAAATGAATAATAAAATGAAAATTGGAAATTTCGCAGTCATTTCTCTGCAAGTTTTATAAATAATGTATCGATTTTTAGTGTTTAATATCAAGAAATGGACGTTGGTGATTCTGACAACGAAAGATGAATTAATAAACAACAAAATAATTCAGCAGGTGCTAAATTTAAATACATCGCAGAAAACTATTTAATAAATTTTAATAAAGCAATTCAAGCAATTAATCAGGAGTTCTTATAAATTAACAACATTTTATTTCTTTTTTATTTGTCATTTTAAGAAATAAATTATAGATAATCCTGAGATAAGTGTTTCCTTCCTTTCGTCTTTTTGTGATTGAAATAGAGTTGATTTTATTTAATTTATTAATTATATAAAATTCTTAAGTCTTGAAATGATTATTTTTAGTGGTTCCTACTATATGGGATAAGTATAAATGCTTTTGATATTCTGCACTTAACTTGAATTTAGAAATGAATGTCTTTTCTAAAGAGGCAACTGGCTTTAAATACACTGAAGTGACAAAAGTCTTGGGATGACTGTTAATATCGTGTCAGTCTTCCTTTTGCTCGGCGAAGTGCAACAACTCGACGTGTCAGGGAGTCCACAAGTCGTTGGAAGTCCTCTAGGGAATATTGAGCCATGCTCTCTGTATAGACGTCCATAATTGTGAAAGTGTGGATGGTGCAGGAGTTTGAGCACGAAAGGTCCTTTCGATGATGTCCCAAAAATGCTCAATGGGATTCATATCGGGCGATCTAGATGGCCAGATCATGTGCTGGAATTGTCCGGAATGTTCTTCAAACCAATCGCGAACAGTTCTGGCCCTGTGACATGGCGCATTGTCATCCATAATCCCATCGTTGTGTGGGCACGTGAAGTCCATGAATGGTTGCAAATGATCTGCAAGCAGCTGAACATAAACATTTCCAGTCAATGATCGGTTCACTTGCACCAGAGGACCGAGTCCATGCCATGTAAAAGCAACCCACACCATTATGCAGCCACCACCAGCTTGAATAGTGCCTTGCTGACAGTTTGGGTTCATGGCTTCGTGGGGTCTGCGCCACACTCGAACTCTATCATCAGCTCATAACAGCTGAAATCGTGACTCATCTGACCACGCCACGGTTTTCCACTGGTCTAGGGACCAGTTGATATGCTCATGGGCCCAGGAAAGTCGCTGAGGGCGATGTTGTGCTGTCAGTAAAGGCACTCGAGTCGGTCTTCTGCTGTCATAGCCCAAGGAAGACAAATTTCGCCGCACAGTCCTATCGGACACGTTCCTCGTACGTCCCCCAATGATTCCTGCAGTTTTTTGACGAAGTGTTGCGTTTCTATTAACATTGACCATTCTACACAGACGTCGGCGGTCTTGGTCGGTAAGTGCAGGTGGTCGCCCACTACGCTGTCCATGATTTGATGGGATGCCTGAAATTTCATACTCTCGGCACACTCTTGATACTGTGGATCTCGTAATGTTGAATTCACTAACGATATCCGCAATGGAATGACCCATGCGTCTAGCTCCAACTAACATTCCACGTTCAAAGTCTGTGAATTCTTGTCGTGCCGCCATAAATCACGAATAACCTGTTCACATGAATAACTTGAACACAAATGAAAGCTACTTTTTCGCCGAGATACTACTTCCATCTGTATATTTGCATATTGCTATCCCATGACTTTTGTCACTTCAGTGTATATTAAAACTGTTATAGGTAATTTTAAATAGACATTTCTAGAAGCATAGTTCTAATTGCATTGATTCAGATTCTTTGGTTAAAAAAACACTTTCAAAGAATTAAAGTGTTAACAACAAATGTCTAAACTAATAGTTTAAATATTTTTTATAATGGCTGCAAATATCAAATTTCTTGTATGCCTAAATATATAGAGAAAAACTTATTCTTGATGTATTCGGCTTCGGTATTGGAATAGCTTTCTCTTTTAGATTAATCCATAGTCTTTTCTTTGTAGTACTACCATGAAAAGTACTTTACAGGCAAAAAACATCACTTCAAATAATACTTCTATCCAAATGAGTACGAAGTCACTAAAATGAAAAATTATGTCTATATTGACTATTTTAGGCTAAGTTTATAGTTGAAAGCAATGAATCAACGCGAGATTTGTAATGTGGTTTCAAATGTTCCACCGTTGTTCATTATACAACTTTCATATATTTATAACGGAATAGAGCCATACAGCTCTAGAAATGGAGGTGTAGTGGTTGGAATAGAAAGTCGATTATTCTTTCTTTACAAACCTCAAATTTTGAATTTTATAATGGTTCTTGAGTCAAAAAAGCAATTTTATTATGTAGAAATGCAATGAATAATGATTCTACTTGAAGAAAACAAGCATGAAAATGCAGTATTTTTTAAATATACTTCATTTAATACTTGGATTATCTTTTGATTTTAATTATTTTTTTTCCTTTTTACTATAAATTCCGTTGTAATCGCAATTTTAATTCAGTGATACACACAAACTGCCTTAAAATATAATTTCAGAATGTTAAATGCAAAATCTCCATAATTATTATGTGCTTATTTTAAAATATGAAATCTATCGGAATTCATTGCCAATTAAACAAAAGTAATTTGCATTCTCAAGCCTATTTTAAAAAATTAAATTAAAATGGAAGCTTTGTAATCAATTAAATCATTTTCACGATTAATATATAATAAAAAATCTTTCACTTGACTTAACTAGCCATTCTAAGATGATTAAATCATTGAACATGATGTTTCAGATATATGTACTAGATAATTCCAAATTTATAAAACAAATTTGAAGTGAAAGTTTAAAACAACGATATGAATGATATTCACACATACACAAAAAAACAGTAATCCATTTCTTTAGTCATAAATGAGTTGAAATCTCAATTCAGATGAAACAATATGTTTTAGATGTTTTGTATCTAGTTTATAATTTTTCTAATGAAATTTTAAACAGCGGTACATCTATTTAAAACTATAATTTATTATATAATAAATTACAATAATTATAAATGTATAGGAATATATGGTAGAAGTAACGCAAATAAGTGATGAAAAGAAAGACAAACTGCTTATTGACGACATTAATAAGTCTAATGCTAATTATGGATGACAGCATCATCCATAAGTGTAATGCATACAAGAATAGGCTTGACAATGCAAAAATACTGCTTTCACCAACCACGATACATGGTATTCAGCGTTGTTGGAGCGATTTGCGTCCATTTCTAAAGATGTCAAGTATTTCACTTACACATGCAACGGCTTATGACATTCGAGCAACAGCATCCTCAGCTGATTCATTTGAAATCTCATAAATAAAATTTCTCAATAAATCGGGAGATCTGCGTGGCCAGGAGAATGTTCCATTGCGTCCTATACATCGCACCCCAAAAGTGATATTCAGTTACCTGAATGTGACCTACTGAATGCCTACTGAAATGCTCTGGTACCTTATCATACTCAAATCACATTCGGTAATTGAAGGAGATCAAAATATCTTCCAGCACCATTCCGATTGCAATAAATGATTGTTTTTTTTAAAAAAATGTACCATTGCTCAAAATTTCATTACTCCATTTATATCTCCAATTAATTAGAAGTCACAAAATAATATCTACTCGTAATTGAATTAAGATATTCTGTATTTATAAATAAAAATGGATTTTGACATCCATTTCTGATGTGAATATTATTTGTATCCTGGTTTTCTGAACGCCCTCCAAGTTTGGAATAAACCCTGTATATATTTTTTGATAAGAAATGAGTAAAGTACTTAAAAATAAATTAAAAGATTTAAAAGTTGAACTTAATAATTTTTGAGACTTTAAAATATGAATTAATGAAATTAATGAAACATTAAATATTGAAGTCCATATTTAATTTTTAAGTGTCTTTTCTGAAATTTGGCAGCCACAGGCGTAATCAAGTAAAATGAATTATAAGTTATTTAATATCCCGCTATATAAGTTATTTAATATCAAGTTCTAATCGTCTTACTCAGTGCAAGCGAACTATAGTCTGCAAAATTAAGCATGTCGCACCTCCTTTTACATGTAATGCAAATACTACAGAGAAGAACCACTTTTCTGATTTTAAATAAAATCAAATCTTAAGTATACATGTAATTACTTTTGCATTTAACCATTATTTAATCAAATGCAACACACTAGAAAATCAAATTATATTTATAAGATTATAGTATGTAGCAATAAATAAAAGTCTTCCAAAAATTTGATTTAAAATATGATCAGATCTTAATAAAATAAAAAGAAATTCTAGTAAAAATGCTTCAAAGAAATTTTTCATATATTAATCAAATAACTTTTGAATATATTATTTAAATTTCTATGTAATATCCATTAAAGCAGAATTCTGAAAGCATTTATTCAAAAATACAGCTTTAAAAGCAAGAATTGAAAAAAATTAACATGAATTTAATTGAAACCAGGTCACATTTTCAATTGCATTGAAGTAATTTAATATATTTACTCTTTCACGATTATATAGTACTTATATAATATAATAGGATTTTCGAACAAAGTAGTAATATTAATTCTTACGACCGAATAACAAGTTCTTAACGGAATCCAGGGAATTATTTCCTTCACGTTCATTTAAGTCATTTCCTTTCCTTTTTCTGGTTGAATGTGTTATCCGAGACATTTATTAGATTCGAAGCAGTTTATTGAAAGTGACTCCTTTGAATAAGACATTTTGTGGAAATCTGGAAAATTTTTTTAAGTAATTTCGATTTGCGGAATAGTTCGAATAGAAAATATTTTTCACCTTCATAATGCATTTTCTTTTATCTATCTTTATTGTAATTGAATAAAGTTTCTGAAAAGGAAAAAAAACTTTCATGTTCTTTCATGTGAAAGCAGTCATTTAATATCTTCAGAATTGTTTAAAAAGTGTCACATTTCAATTTCATCATATGGTTCCCAAATAACTCTTCTTACTCAGTAATGTTTAATTAAAAATTTTGATGGAAAAAGGAAAACTTTCTTTAAAAGTTAAAGCAAAAATTTTGTAACTTAAGAAATTTTGCATAACTAAGAAGGAAACGACATCGGTAAAAACACAACGTGTCTCAAGATTTTACTGCTTATAAATTTTAATATTGTTGACTCTCGTACATTATGCAAAACTTCAGTGTTGATTTTTTGTAAACGATTCTTTGTCATAAAATATTGTTAACTTTAGCAATTTCAATATGCCTTAAAACTGTAAATTGTGTTGAACAATTTTATTGGGGATTTTCAAGTTGTCTCTTCTTTACTTAATGTAACAGTTTGTGTGTATTTTGAACAAATTTAATGATATATCATCGTTAGAATTTTCTTTTATGATGTCATTAGTTTGTAAGATAAGGACATTTACAAACCATGATTAATATCTCATAATTCCTCAAATCATATTGGAAATCAAGATTTATAAAAAAATTTAATGCCAAAAAGAAATAAAGAAGTAACTTCTTTTTTTGAAAAACTCCTTGTCTACAAAGAAAGAATAGATAAATTACAGTCAATGTTTATTTTAAAGAAATATCATTTTATAAGAGACAAATCCAAATACGATATACAAGTTAAGGTGAAATAATTATCTATTGCATTCACTTAATTCATATGATAATTATTTCAAAATGTACAACAGTAAAAATAACTCTAGATATTGTTTTCATATTAAAACTCGTTATTATCATGTCAGAACATGGTGTTTCTTTGAGAATAAGGTCAACAAAAATCTGTAGGCGAAAAATAAAAATCTTATTATCTGCACGAGCACCTCAAAAAATTAGCTTTTAACAACATGATGCCATTTCATTTACAAAGGCGCTGATTTAAAAAAAATAAGTTAATTTAGACCGCAAATAAAACCTAGAGAAATGTCATTTTGAGCACGTGATTATATAAAATGAAAAAAAAGGAAATTTGATATTTTTTAAATAGTAAATGCGAGACCAAGTTTTTTGGATCGTTTGCAATACTAGAGTGACCCATTCAATGAAACAATTAAAATGAATAACAACGTAATTTAACTTGCACGAGCACGTAGTGCTTAGCGGTTCAAAAAATTATGTTCTGACATGATACATTGAAATATGTATTGCAAAGTTCATTTTAATATTTGTTGTTATCATGCTGGACTTACACTTAGATACATGGCAGGAATATTATTCTTGCTTAATGATATCTACTCCAGACACGGTACTTGAGTGCTTATTGGAGATGGCAATCACAGCCATATCTTCATTAGATGTGACGTGAATCACGAACTCCTATATCTGCAGTGACGTAGTTCCAATTTTCTTTTTTGGCCCTTTATCACCCTTTTATTTTTTTACTGTCATCGATTAGCGAAAGATTATATTAAGAAACTATCACGACTTTATTTTCTGGTTCTTACATTACAGCTTAATATTTTATTTGTGCATTATTTCTGTTAATCAAATAAACAAAGAATTTCATCAAATATGAGAATGAACTTTTGTTCTCGTTTCAGAAAATTTCATGGCCCCCAATACATCAATTGTAAGGCGAATTAGATTTATTCTAGTTCAATTTTGAAGAATAAATGGCTATTTTTTATTATTTAGAAAAGTTATTCTAAAATTTAAAAAATATATCTTTTAAAAAATATGTTCTTATTTTTAAAAAAGTTATTTATTATTTTTCTTTAAAAAATAAAATGTTTTTAAAATAAAATTAAAATTTTTTTTCTAAAATAATAATTTTAAAAACAAATGATAATGGTTCAAATGTTTTCCTTTTTGAAGTAAGTACAATACAGAATTTTTATGCAATATTCATCTATTAAAGTAGTTAGTTGACAATAAAGTCAATTAACTGAATCACCTAAAATCAAATAAGTACTGTACTATTTGAGGCAAAGGTTAAATTATTTTAAATGATCTTTTTTAACTTATTACTTCGGCTCTCAGATATTGTTTTTGTTATTTCTCATATGACAAAATTCCTGCGAATGGATATTGTAAATATTGGAATCTTCATGTGAATCTTCTAAGATTTCTTAATATCACCATATATTTTATAAAACAAAGTATATTGTTTAATTTTTGTGCATTTCTAAGAGGTAATAAATTATGAATGTTTAATTTTAGGGCATAAATGATGGAAAATAATTCGGCTCTCTGATATTTACAAATTAATGTCCCAACTTTTAAAAACTATTAAAACAAAATAAAACTGTCGTTTAACATAAAATAAAACATAACAATTGAAATCTTCAATTAAATGCAGTTATAAGTATGTGACCACATTAAAAAATAAACTATCACCATGTCTACATCCTCTCTAATCTTTATAAAAGAGAGGGAGAAAAAAATGTGGCACGTTACCGTATCATCTCAGTATCCTTTGTATCTCTGAATCAGCTTACAATAAACACTTATAAATGAATTGAATTCAAACCTCCAAAAATTAATTTTATTTTCTGATGAACAACTAGTTATGAATTTTGTATTGATTTCTTATAACAATCCTGATACTTATTTATTTATTTATGGAGGCCATGCATTTTATATAATAAAGAGCAGGCACTACAATTTTAATAAATAAAGCATGCACTACAAGCAGAAGTAGCCAGTTTTTAGAACGGGCTGCTTTTAAATCTTCCACTAATTCCCCACCAACTATAGTTTATTTTCTTTGAATTTAAATTACAGTTGTATTTTCAACATCGTCAAAATGGATGTTCTTTGAAACTACAAACTGATGAAATTATGCTATCGAAAAGTTAATAGATTTAATTATTTTCCATCAAAATTACAAACGAATCAAAATACTTTGATTACATATCCTATGAAAGCGTTCTTCTTTTAAACTCAATTCTGCTTTTAAAATATTTTCATTTTTTACAATAAATATACTCGAAATTTAAATTGCTCTGAGTTATAAGTTCATCAGAAGATATCTAAATTATTTCATATGGATTTTTTATAAGCTTTTTAGAATCGGTATCATATTTAATTGTGCTTTAAGGTTCTACAAAAACGCATTTTAGATAAAATACCTTCCTTTAGAATATCGAGGCATTTGAAGGGAAAAAAATCAAAGAAATGCCATGGAGTCTTACAGTGTCAGTTACAGAGAGATATTCTATCTTACATTTTGAAAAATAGACAACCGTCCACTATTCAAAGGATCTGAAGGAAACTTGGCTCTGCAATATTCAAGGCAAGTAAGGCAATTCAAGATTTTAGAAAAATAAACAAATGGAAGAAAAAACCTAGAAAATTCTTCTTGTTTTGAAAACTTTTATAAAAGTTTATTTTACTACCTTTCCTATTTGAGTTTGATCGTATATCACTGAAGATTCAAGTGATATCTCTTGGATTGAGATAAAATCCAGTTTCATTCGGGTCATTCATTTTTATTATCTCCGAATTTCTTGCGAAATAAAACTGAATCAACAATCGACTTCATGAATCTCTTAAAATTATATTTCAGCCTTTAGTCTAGAAATTTTTTTGTTCTCGCTGATATTTTTTACTGTTACTTCTTAAAGTGCAAAATATTACAGACTAATACATTTCTTCCTCTCGCTTTAATAATAGATTAGTTCTCTATTGTGTATTTACAAAACTAAAAAAGAGCAAAACATATGAAACCATTGCAATCTGTAAGAAACGTGATTTTGATATTATATATATATACATCTTTCAGTTTTAAACATTTAACATTAGACCAAATTTTCGAGTGATTTAATGTGTCTATACACTGTTTGCCTATTGTCATAAATTCTTAAGTTGTCTGTTCTCGATTTCCGAAACTGTGATGTCTTAGAATGTGAGAAAAAGACAAAAAATAATCATTTATCAGAATATGCTTTGGTTTGTTTTCGAGATTCTAACTTATGTATACAAAGTAGAAATAGAGTAATGTACAATTATACACAAACTAAAATTATACAAAATAGTATTATATGTGAAGTAGAATTGGTACTTTGTATTTATTCCAATTATCATACTTCTTACCATATCAGTTGGTATGCTAATAAAAAAATATGGACACCATATACAAAATCCTATCCTACAATTTTGGTAAAAACCTGTAGTTTGAACCATTATCACAAAAAAGTAGATTGTGTGTTTTTTCTTTCTTAAAACATAATTATTCTCTTGTCGTCACAAGTTTGGTAAATGCTACCAAATAAATTTATGTATTAAAAGTTCCGCTCTAAATATTAATATGTACAAAACTTATTATTGCAATGAATTAATAATACTCTGCAACTTTTTACCCAACATTTTTCCATTATTTTGTACCATTTTTTCGATATGATTACTAACTTCAGAGCCGTCCACCAGATAGCACTATACAACTGCAAATGGTCATATTAATATATAGTTGCAATCATTCAGAAATACAGTGATGGATTTAAGTGAGCATCTTGCGCACACAGATAAGTTAATTTTCAGAATATCTTTGTAATGTTATGCAAAAGACAGCCGTAATAGCAAAATTGTATCCTTCATATTTTTACGGATATCATGGAAAAATTATTATGTATTATTAACTAAATATATGTACAGTCAACTTTCTTTATTGAATATTCAAGAAATAAATTTTATAACAATTCGATGTAATTTCATTTGATTTCAAATTTTTAAAAGATATAAGTACCATTGTTTATTCCGAAAAAATATTCTAAAAACATTTATGGGTTAATGCTCGCAAATTATTAGATTGTTACAACATTGTGAAAAGAATCATAAGAGTTATCAGTAAAAGGAAAATATTTAAATATTTTCTTCACTAGAGCGTCTATTTTGCAAAACTTTTACTGGGTCGCTCCAAAGCAACTTGGAAATGATGCGAATAGACGGGATTTATTCATCTGATTGTTAACGCTTTTTTAAGTTTTCACAGGAAAGAGTGCAATGGTAAACTAAATCCGAGAGAAGCACTTTAAAATAAGTTCAGTTAACTGAGGAACTGTTTTTCATATCATTAGAATTTTTAAAATTAATTTGAGCACCTGCACTTTAACTGCATAAAAGGCTCTTAAAGTTTGTTAAAAGGATGCATTCATTTTTCTGAATATTTTGTTTCATTAAAATAATAGCAAGAAATTTTAATTTTAAGATCTCACACTGTTCTGGAATACCTAAAAATGAATACAATGTATGGTTTAAGATGAAATAAGGATATTTCATATGTTAATGCTTAATAAATTACTCAAATAATGTATAAAAGTGATATTTTATAATATAAGAGGATTTTTTAAAGAAACATTTGGCAATCAGTGAAACTTTATAATTAAAATTATTTGAACGAATGAATATACTAGTTAAAATTGAACTAATATTTACTTAATACTTCCTAACTGCGATCAAAGATTTTGTTATGCTTTGTGCTTAATATTTCATTCATTTCTTGCTTAATACCTTAGAATTCATAAGATAATGGTAAGTTTAATGAAATTGTTCAAGTTGTTAGTCTTTTCATTTGGTAATCAAGAATTTTATTATTATATTGCTTCTCAGTCTCCTCTTATTAACAAACTGCAGAATGATCAAAACGATGCTATTCAAAAGCATGCAAAAATTATGATTATTTCGATTAATTGGAATTATGAACATTAATTATAAATGTTTTAAGTTGTTACAAATAATCCATTGTACAAAATCCAAAGGTAACTTTTTGTGATAAGGTATGAAAATTGTTTATTTGATACAGAATGCAAATGTTTTAACATAAAAATTATTTTTACTAGAGTCCTAAATTTAACAAGCTCTGCTTGATAGTCACTAATTCCTAAACTATTCTTACAAAAATTACATGAAAAATACCTATATGCTAAATACTCTTCTAAGATTAATAATACCAGCTTCGGTACTTGGTTTGAAATAATCAAAGTCATTCCATTTTTTTAAGTTATCATACTTGTGTGATATGCTTTAATAAAAAATTAGACGGTTGTAGGGTTTTTATTATATCAGAACATGATTTTTTTTTTGGGGGGGGTAAGGTTTTTGATGTCAACAAAAATCCGTTGGTGAAAAATAAAATTTTTATTATCCACACGAGCATCTCAAAAAATCAGCTTTTAATAACGCGTTGCCATTACATTTACAAAAGCACTGATTTAAAAAATTAAATGATTATTGCAGCAAATAAAACCTAGAAATATGTAATTTTAAGCACATAAATATATGATATGAAATGAATTGGAAATGGCTTATTTTTTTAACCATAAATGCGGGACAAAGTGTCTCATGATCGTTTGCAATACTAAAGTTACTCTTTCAATGAAGTAATTAAAATGAATAAAAGTACAATTTAACTTGCACGAGAGCGTGGAACTTGGCCTTCGAGAAATTATCTGATGTGATACATTGAAATATGCATACCAGATTTCATTTTAATCTTTTTTCAGTATTTTAACAAAGAAAATGAAACAACTATCAATACTGTACAAATCTTACGGAATGGCACAAAAGGCAGGACATAAATAAATATTTATCCTCATAAGCCTGATCAGCTACAGTTATTGCCCTTCTGCCAGCATGTGAAATCATTTATTCAGACCATTGGAGTCTTGGCATGGATAAATGACCTTGAGGAATATAGAATCGAAGGAAAATAGATGTTTATTCTTTTTCTTGACAAATGAAACTATATTTCTAATTGTATATACTAGTAGTAGATATGTACATAAGCAAAGAAGAAAACTGGCAACTTTCACAAAAGACTTCGATAAATATGCAGGAACTCATTTTCTGTGAGCTGTGATATATCACGACAACTATCAGGAAAAGGAATAGCAGATGAGACATGAGATTATTGTATTGATATAGAAGAAATATGTATTCTAGAGCTTTGTGACAGGATGCATCTTTTAATTCCAAATTGAATGAGTATATCAGTTTGAGCTGTTTTGCGAATTCAGTTTTAGGAAGTGCATGCTTTTGCAAAAAATGCCCACACTAGAGATAAAATGTAACATCTATTTTAAATGAGTTTTTATGCACTGAGGAATGTGGTGTCTAATTCATAATGGAGATCAATATATGTATTCAAAAAAACATATAATATTAAAACCAATGTAAAAATTTTAATGCAAATTTTTGATTCGCAAATAGGACTTGTACATTTCTACAATTTGTATAATTTTGGCATCATTAAAAAAATATTTTTTATCACCAATTCTTTCGATTCCTCAATTCTTCAATTACCCATCTTGATGAAAAATTCAATAATAAATTATATTCAAAATAATCTACAAAAATTATGTATCCATTGAAAATATTTTAATAAACATTTTTGCTTTTCAAATTCACATTCGTTTAGTTCCGCAGTTTGATTTTTTTTTTTTTGCATTACTATGAAAATATTCTTAATCATATAAGTTGATTGAAGCAATATTCTGTCATATGACTTGTTCAAAAATAATATAACTAATATCCAAAATAAGGGGGAAAATATATATACATTATTAAGAGTTTTTATTTTAAAGATTTTTTTTTAATTTCATAATCAAAGAAATATATTCTTAATTATCATTTGAAAATGTAATTCTAAGTTGTTTAAGCGCAGTGTTTTTATAAATACAAGTAAATAATTGCACAATATTCATATATTCGTATCGTTGTATTACTTAACCCAATGAGAGCTTATTCTTCCCAAATCGTCCAGTTCGTAAAAGTGTAAAATCTGGTTCTTTCTAATATATTTTTGAAGGGGTAAAGACAATTCATCAACAGTTACTTATATAGAAGGGACGATCTTATTTTTTTTCCGTACTTGGGAAATAAAATCTAGATTTCTGAAACACTAAAATTCTCATACTTCCTGGTATCATAGATTTCAATAGATGAAAGAATACCGAAAAGTATCAATAATCATATCATAGTTGACTAATTTTTAACTTTGCAAATCGTTTTTGCTCTATTTAATTGCCTTATTTAATTTAATAATACACATTTTTATTTGCATTCTTTATTTGTAAAGACAATTAATCAACAGTTACTGATATCGAAAGGACGACCTATTTTGTTTCCGTACATGAAAAATAAACCTAGCTTCTGAAAGATTAGAATGCTAATGCAACCTGATTTCATAGATTTCAATAGGACTTTAAGAAAACCGAAAAGTATCAACTATCATATAATAGTTAATAAATTTTTAAACTTTGTATATCTTTTTTGCTTTGTTCAATTCTCTAATTTAATGTAATCATAATCATTTTTATTAGTACTCTTTATGCAAATTTTTAACACATAAACTTTTATACCTATGAATCAAGAAATAATCAGAGAAAATGCTTAATATCTTTAAAACTTCCTGGTATAAAAATATCAATTTCTACTTAATTTTATTAAAATAACAAGTAAATAAAAATTAAAGAGGATTCGAGTTAATTAGTTAATGCATTTACGAAAAGTAGAAAATGACTCTTCAAGTTCCGTAAAACGAAATTCAGTGGAAATAGATCATTTTTAATAAATATCATATAATTATTAATTTAGAATCATGGAGATAAAAAAAAGTAGATTTAATGCTCCCAATTTGTATTTAGAAAAATTTTGGAAATCAAATGCATTAGAAGATAATAAAAAAGAAATAGAAAGATGAATATATTATAAACACATACAGTTAAAAAATTAATTTTCTTAACACAAAATAGTTAATGAAATTTATCTACAAGAGTAAACCATTTTTTACTACGGAATTTTAAAGGAAATTGGTTTTATCAATCTCTTAGACAAATATTTTAATACTGAATTTCATTAAACTTATTTTTTCACTATAATTTGTGATCCGAAAGACAAATCTCTACAGGCTGACAACGTATATACTAATGGTTTCCAAACTTACATTTAAAATTCATAAAATCGTTATTGGTTTAATGTTCTAAGCGTTTGTTCAAAAAGCTAGGGTTGAAGAAAAATAATAATCAACAAAAATTAATTTCTGTATGTTTGTTGGTGCTTTAAATTCTATTTTAATAAAATTGTTATTTCAAACATTTTTTTTCAAACAGCGTTAAAGAGTCTGAAATAATTAATTTATGCGTTTTAAAAATATCAATTACTTTTTTGAGTTATTTAAATTTAATTCTATAACTTTCTTAATTTGAATAACTTTCAAATGATATTTTTGATTTTAATATTCAAGATAAGCTATATTTCTAAAAATTATATTTCTATAATGTCGAACAAAAAATAATTTTCTTTATCTTCGTCCTTAGTTCATTGTTTAGACATATCCTACGACAAAATCAACTTAATGATGTTTTATCAATAATTTAAATTCTAAAGGTATTGAAATATTTCATTTAAATGTTTTAAATTTTAGAAAGAATTTCCTTATGACATTGAAATCATTTTTACCCAAAGGTTGCGCTATTATAACTGATATCAACTTAAAGTTAATAAAATGTGATATATGTATTTAAGTGTAAACTATTTTATCGGTATGTATGAAAAATATTTAGAAGGCATTAGTTAGAGACATTAAATTTGATTGAATAAATAACTAGAATATTATAATGTCAATTTGTTAAAATATATTAATACATGACATCTTAGACAAAAAAAAATTCTATACGTTCAACATTGGTTTGAAACAAAACTATTGAGTAAGTAATGGTTTGAGAAAATTATGAAATGAATTTCTTCATTCCATAAAATTCCTTATCCGTACTTGCATGATTTTTTAAAACTATTATTTTTCTAATAATTAAAAATACTATTTCAATAATTTACTGATTTTTTTACTGTAAATGAAGAACGATCTTTAAAAAAGGCAAATGAATTAGTTAAAGAGGCATCAATGATTACATAAGGAATTTATAGTCTCGAAAGTCATGTATCTTAATCCTAAATTAAAGGCACAACGGTTCATTATATCCGTTTTTTCTTTTCCGGTGGCATGTCATCGTTAAATACTTATTTACTTTTTTAATGAGTGTATTGTTCTCTTATAAACCATGATTTTACAAAAGGCTTTTAAATATAGCTGAAAATTTAAACATTCCGTTTTATTACGGAAAAGAAAAATAAAGCTATGATCTAAAGAGAATGATTTTTTTGCTTATTTCTACTGATATTTATACCACCTTTTTGAATAATTTTTTGCAGAATTTTTGCCATTGAATATGTCTTTCTATTTATGAGTATTTATAGAATATTTATTTATTTTCCATATCTTTATCATATTAAAGAAACACCTACACTCCTGCAGACATCATAAATAGCAATAAAATTCAAATATTTCACAGATATACTCGATTGAATTACTACGAACCTATGTTGCGTTATCTTTTATTCTATTTCAACTTTATATGACAATACAACAGAAATATATTTAGTAATTAGTGATAAATTAACTAAATATTTATTATTATTAACATATTTTCTAAAATAATAAGCTTTAATTTACTTTATATCAATCAAAGTTATATATAAAAAAATGTGTTTCTGAATATTTTCACATTCTAAACGAAACTAATGAAGAAAAAAAATCCACACTATATTAGAAATATGTATTGCTCTTATTATTAGTATTAAGCAAAAAATTATTCTACTTATATTTATTAGAAAGAAGATATAAATAAATAAAATTATCTGTTTTACAAACTATGTATTTTTTGTTGCTTATTACATCGCTTTTATAACACTGAACGATATAATGAAAGAGGCTTTCTTTCCTTATTATTAAAGGAAAAGAAATGAATTGAATGAAACTTAATAAATAATTAAACCTTTAATCATTTAGTTTAAACATTTACTAATTTAAATAGACTTCACAACTCTTTTTTTTATTTCGTTTCTTGATTTAAGCTGAATCTAATTAATATGGGGAAACAATACTCAAGATCTTTTAAAATGTACCGTAATATTTAAGAAATTTCCGATTTTAATTAGATTTCAATTCTCTCAAAAGTATTTAGGAAATAAACTTTTTGTTCGAACTCATTATCAAAGAAAGTTGCTTTGAAACAGTGAAACTGATGACTTTGTAAAAATGATGACTAATTAAAGAAAAATAAGGCTTATTAGAATGAATAGCTTAATCTGAAAAAAATATTTAAAGTAAATAACAAAGATACATAAAGGAAGATTTCCAGTACTTAAAAGCAATTATTTTATTTATTATTTGTAGCTATTGAAGAACTGTTGGTTTTGTTGAGAATAATGGTTGTATTTAATTTCTGTTAAATTTAACTTTAAATGTTTCTATATGATCCAATTAAACATGAAGTACGTAATTAAGAGATATTATTAAGGAATTTTTCCCTGAAATGAATAAAAGATACGATTGAACTGAGCCTCTATAATCTTTATCATCATATGATCCATACTTTTTAAAATCAGAATAATGAATGCTTATATTATATCTCCCTTTTCAATGCTCAAGAATCTAATTGAGTTAAAAAATTATTCATCTGAAGAGTTTTAAGAATAAGTGAGAATAAATCGAAATTACCTGGTGTAGAGATAAGTATAATGAACTGAATATCTTATATGGATGTGGAGATTAAATCATGATGATTTGCAATACTTATTCAAATTTATATTTAAATATTATTATTAACGATAATGTTATATTTTACATTATGAAGTTATAATAAAAGGAAATATTATTTAACTTCTTGTTCGAAAGGCAATGGATATTTTTAATTAATTACTTTTTATTTAACTCAATTTATACTCATCAAAATAATATTTTCTTGCAATGGCGATAAGAAGAAAAGGAAATTATAAAATTTAAAAAAGTGGCTAAAATAATAAGTTAAATTTTCCTTTTCTGAAACAAAGAAAAATTATTCGATACAATTTATGTTTCTTCCTATGGATTGTATTCACTCAACAATTTATAAATGCTAATTATTATTGTTTTTAGATAAAAGAATTCATACATACTTTTTTTAAATCAAACAAAGTAGTAATTAACATTGGAATTAGAAAACGCTGGGATGGTATCTTCATCTTCATAACTATATATCAAAATCTCGAATGTATTGTTTTTAAATATTTATCATCTTTAGTGTATATAATAATCTATTTAATTGGTTGTTAGAAATCTTTAAAAAAATTCTTAAAGGCCAATGAAAAATTTTAGAAGATTCCAGAAAATCGAATTAAGAAACAAATTTTATTCTTTTTCAAATGTGCATTGATTTCTGTACTTCACGAACTTATGAAGCATTCTGTTTTTATGTAGGAAAATGTAAAAACTTTATTTACACATGCATTGTATCATTTCCTAAGGCTACTTACCCACTTATCTAGACATACAGCAGCTTAATGTGAATCTACTTACTTCCGTCTATCCGCAGCTGATAGACGATTCGATCTATATATATATATTCGACATATATCTGGTATATCTATAAACATTTCCTTATCGTGCATAGCCGGTGGTAAATCGTACTAACTATTCTAAACCGAAAGATTTATTCGCCGTAGGTCTGAGTATGTAGATCGAATTGAACCGAGCCGAAAATAAACACCAATGACGCATCAATTCATTGCTACAATATAAGAAATTAAACGTATGACAGATTGACTGAGAGGTTATTGAAAAGTTCTGATGCAGTATATGCTTCAAAATAAGTTTATTTTTAAATAAAATTTTTGCCACCATTTTTTAACATAATTTTGAGAATTCCATAAGCAAAATAAAATAAAAACTATAGCATTTGTCAATAAATTTATAATAAGTGAAATATAAAAGTCTCAAAGTAGCTCATCTTTTTTTCCATTGAAACATCTGAGCGTAGAACTAAATAACATATGTGTTCTGGTTTGTTTTATATTAATTTAATTTAAGAGAATGATAGTTACACGTTATATACTTTCGAACCATTAATACGTTATAATAAACATATTTTAACCATAATTTACTTTAAGCCATTTTATTTAAATCTGTTTTAATACATAAACTATTTTTGCACGATTTAACTGAAAGTGATTCACATTCAAAGCCTTTGTTTTCAAGAAATTACAAAAATTACATTGACTTTTAATAATAAATTATGATTCTATAAATATAAATATATTTATGACATAATATCAGTTGCAAACATACATTTCTATTTAAATTTTGTAAATCAATACTTGATTGTTTAAAACTTATGTTATCCAAAAATTTACTCAACTGTTAAGGTTATTAAGAATAGTGATTTTGTAGTTAGTTCCTTTATTTAAGAGTTTACTTAAACTATATTTAAACGACATTTTGATATATTTATTGTTATTTCTTTCTCTATAATAATTTGAAGAGTATTTAAGTTACTGAAGGGCTTCCAAATGTATCTGGCATTGTCACATGTTAAATAATGCCCCTTAGTTGCAGAATTAAATTCTAGGTTTCTAAATTTCTAACCCTTGACAAACTTTATATTGCAAATGAAGGATGTAAATAACCGGATACGTGTTCCCTCGTGAGATTAAAGTAGATGTGGATTACCCTTGGGCCGAACTCTCAATCCTAGGGTTTGTAGCCGAAAAATATATCCGTTGGATCAAAAGCGTACTTCGGCTCGAGAGATGTTATCTGGCTTATGAAGCCTTTTCTACATGCTCTCCCACCAGTGAATTGGTGGCTAGAAGAACGATGTATTTGCGTCAAGCTTGTGTCGAATGTAGGTGGGTAAGTTGGCAATAATGTTGGCGGTTGTATTTAATGCTCTGATATCTTTTTTGCTGGCAGTAAAAGGTGCCACAACAGCGGCATGAAGCTGCATATGAAGGTTGCTGGTTCAAGGTCGATGATTTCAGCCAGGTAACCATTAAGGCAGATGCAGATTGCCTTAGTCCCAAACTCGCAATCTGAGGGATTTGAAGCCGAATAACATATCCGTTTGGCCCAAAGTTCACTTCGGTCCGATGTATGTTATCTGGCTCATAAAACTTTCACCACAAGACAGAGAAATCAATATCACTAAAGAACCATGAATCTCAAGATCTAATGTTGACATAAAGTACGTGGTACTACTTATAGACAATAGCTGGGCCTGAATCCAATAGCTGACTCATCTATAAACAGCCAGAAATCTTTTGAAGAAAGCTCTTCAGTTCATTTGTGGATGACAAACTTGTAGATGGAAGGCAGTGGTAGGCAGTCCTAAATACCGTACAATATCACCTTTCACATAATTATTGAGTAACTATATTCCATTCTCCCAAAAAGTAATTTAGATAGTGGAAAGATACAGACAACATGATAATTAATATGTGAGTTTAAGCCATTAGAGTATTCACAATTAGGTTAAATAATAGAAATTTGCATTAAACCATGAGCATAAGGAATTATACCTCAAAGGTTTTTGAAAATTTTGCCCATCTTTAAGTATTACGCTGCTTCTTAAACATGACCCAATAGATAAATAATATCAGTAAAAGGAAGTGATAATATCTTAGGAACCAAGCACAACTGGCGATATTGCCACACATCAACGATGTCGTTTTTTCATTTATAAAGCCAGTAACAGTATCTTTAGATTGAAAATTACATAAAGTCAGAACAGTATCCTTATATAAAAATATTATAAACCAGAAGCAGCATACTTAGGCAAAAATATATTAAGTCAGAACAGTATCCTTATATAAAAATATTATAAACCAGAGGCAGTATACTTAGACAAAAAATATAGAGCAAGAAACAGTTTCCTTAAGAAATACAAAGCCTGGAACAATATCCTTAAGAAATACAAAGCCAGGAAAAGTGTCCTTAAGAAATACAAAGCCGGGAAAAGTGTCCTTAAGAAATACAAAGCCGAGAACAATATCATTAGGAAAAAAATAAAGCCAGGGGAAATGTCCGTAGATGAAAAAAATATAAAACCAGAAAGAGTAACTATAAACGGAAAAATTGCAAACAGAGGAATAATATTCATAGACCAATAATGAGATGAAATTCACTAATCGATTTTAGTTAAATATTGATCTGTATGGAACTTTAACGACTTTATTAGCCAATAATATATCATTCGAGAACAAAATTAAGCAACTCCCGACATGATTAAATATGTATTGCTTGCGTTAGGAGTCATCATGTTAGATTTTCATAAATTATTGCATGGTCGATTAATGTGTCTTAACAGCTCTTCTAAGATAAGATAATTCAGCTTTATGAGACCCTTTTCTGCGGAAATGCTTATTTTAATCAATGATAACATAAAGGTATATTTTAAGACAAATCTTCTTCTAGATAATTTCAGAGAAGATGAAGCAATCTGCTGAAATTTGTGACCAGCGATGATTACCTTAAACCACAAAAACCATAAATTGAAAGTTCTAGGGAAAGCTCATAATCTTCTTTCCATTACCTCAGGACTTTAAAATCACCAGTGCCAATTAAACAGCATTTGTTACTTAAACTCCCATTAACAACCTCTACTTTCTACGAAATACCAGTATATTAAAATAGTCAAAATTACAAATTTCATATTATCTTGTTTATTTCTTAATTATCGTATTAGAATCTCAAAAATATTTTATAAGGTACATTATTTGCACATCGTATTTAATCAACTATTCGGTTTAAGTGGCTAATTTAAATGGTTCAGCATATAGAAAATAGAAGCAAGAAGCAATATCTTCTATTTTGCTACTTTTTCAAAAAAAGATTTCGTTGATATTTTTTGTACATTTTTTTTTGTGTGTGTTTGCTTCTAACCAAACTTCAAAATCTTCACAGCAATATGGAAATTGCATGAAAATTGGAATAAATCACTTTTTTTAAAAAAAAGTGTTTTTCCTTTCCTTTCATATGAAATTAAAAATGTTTGTTTTGTACATTGCAAGAATGTCTTATTCTCCATATCAATATTTTGGAATTTAAAAATATTCATCATTGAAGTTTTAAAAGAGTATTTTTGATGTGTTTTAAAGTATTCAATTTTTTAGAATCATATCTTTTTTTTTTAATTGAATGTACCCTGATACAGATCAATATTGCAATACAAGTCGTTAAAGTTCCATACAGATCAATATTGCAATACAAGTCAGAGAAAATTTCAAAAAGAAATATCAAAATGTTTTAGTTTACGATTTATTGTAATAAAATTTATGTTTTGTTTATATCAAATAGGTACCATTAGGTGAAGAAAATTATATTTATTTGATATCCTGGTTTTGAATGTATTGTTTTCTTTAAACTTTATATCAACAAATTAGAATACAAATTGTCAAATAAACAAATTAATTTAAAAAGCAAACAATTTATAAAAAAAGCAAATTCAATAAATTCTGTTATTTGCTTTATTTTATGAAAAAGAATAGTAATTCCAAAATCCATCTAAAAATTTGCACAAAAGAGTCCGATTATTTACTTTTGCACAATTGCTTAAACTTTAAATAGGACATTTACCAAATAATATATATTTTAAATAAAAATTAATGTCTCACACCCAAGATAATTTATAGCATTTAATAGAAATTGAATCTTTATTATCTCTCAAAACAGATGAAGCTGCCAAATAATTTATTACACAAATCTGACTCTGCATTTTTATATTCTAATAACAAATTGAAAATTAAGACATAATTATGATCTTATTTAACAACTCAAAAACTGTCAACAGTTGATTTTAGAAATTAACAATGGAAATTAAAATGCCATAACAATGTTTAAATGATAAAAAAGTTAAATTGGATAAATAAATTTATTGTACCTAGTATCTTTAAATTTAATGAAAGTTCTAATTTTTCTTCTCATGTTCAAATTAAGTTTAATTAATTCTCTTCTCGGAAGGAGTTCAGTTCCTAAATTTAATTAAGATATAGAAAATGTGTCTAAATTAAATTAATTTTTGTTTTAACATTTATTTCGAAGAATATCACTTGTGTTCGAAATCTTATTAATTGGAATACCACTTTGTATTAGTGAAAAATAATTTAATAAAAAGCCACAAGAACAAGGAATTCAGATGTATGCGATGAATGTGACAGAGATGTCAAAATGAATTTTTTTGAAAATTCAAAAATACTAATTTGATAGTTTCAAAATAAAAATATATAAATAATTATATAATTATTTTTATAGAAGACGAAAAGTCAATTTTATGTGAAATTCCTTTAAAAAAATTGAGAATAAATTAAAGATTCGACTTTCCTTTATTAAAAAAACAAAACAAAAGATATTATATATAATTGTCCTAAGTAATGTATAAAGGTACATTATATATATA
>JAOUZG010000635.1:1252589-1307440 GCA_026289955.1 Argiope argentata | reverse complement strand
ATATATATATATATATATATATATATATATATATATATACTAGCTGCCCCGACAGACTTCGTACTGTCTCAAGTCATTGGGCTTTTGTAGCCTAATAACGTACGTACGTGTTTCATAGCACTTAGAAAATAAAAAGAATCGTTTAATACATAAATCCTTTCAAGAATAAAATAAATACATTAAGAGCTCTTAATGCCGCATTTATGTATGAAAAAGAATTTTTATCCCTAAGAACAACAACAATAAAACAATTTTTTGTCAGAACACAATCAAGATAAACATGAAAAAATGAAACAACATGAAATAAAAATGAACAAAATGATATTCACACACGTTTGAAAAAGTTGAGTTATGCCTTAAGACTAAACAACGATTACTTACAAAAATAAGTTATCTATTTCGTACATTGAAAAACTTAAATAATAATGTAATTATATTTTCATTGTAAGGCTTTATAGTACACGATATTTTTTGTTTGATTATTTTGGCGCGTAAACAAATAAATTTGACGGTTTTCCAACGCGGGAGCAGGCAACATACAACTGTCCATGAGAGAAGCATGGGTTTTCAAGATTAATGCCGCAAAGATTCAACGATTGACCCTGGGATTTATTTATGGTCATAGCGAAAGCAAGCCGCACTAGAAATTGCAGTCGTTTAAATTCAAATGGTACATCAGTTGGTACAATTGGGATGTGAGTTATCAACACATCTTCTCCCCTATATTTTCCGTTTAGAATGGTTGCTTCGATCACATTGTTCAGTAATGTTTTTACTGCTAGCCGTGTGCCATTACAAAGACGTGGTGGGTTGATATTTCGCAACATAATGACCACCGATCCTTCTTTTAATTGAAGATGATGAGGCAGCAATCCTCGAAAATATAGTGAATTTAAAAATTCTGGTGGATAATTAACAACTTCATCTTGGTTAGTTGCGCAATGAATTGATTTATATGTTCTTAGTTCGCCCACAATTTCATTTTGAATTTTGAAATTTATTTCATTTACATCTGTATTTTTGGCAGCTAAGATTGCTCGTTTACTCAACCAAAAAAGATCTCTGTAATTTTGAGTGACGTTTGGGAAAACCTTTTGAATGAGCTCGGTTTTTGATTCAGTAAACTGACAAAAATTGGCAGGCAATGTAATGCAGCCAGTTAAAAAGTCTACAGGAATTTTGCCATCCCCAATGTCAATGAGATGTTTAGAAAATATATCGCCAGATCGATCGTTTTGCAATTCTACTCTCATATTTTTGTTTAAATTTAAGATTTTAACATTTTCCCACAAAATGGAGGATTTTAAACATGCATTGAGCTCATCCGCTTGCGTTGACCGTGAAATCACTGGTAATGTTTGCCGAAAATCCCATGATTATCAGAGGGCATGATATCAAGCGCAGTTTTAAACAATTTAATCAAGTGATTGTGTTGATGAAAAAAAGTTTGTAATTGTTCTATAATATATCTCCTCACTGAACTGTTAATTGCACAACGCTGATCAATTTCTTCTGTCGTATTGCCCATGAAATAAATTTGTAGGAATTTGTTATCACCATCTAACACCGGCAACAACGAACCTGCTTTGTGATATATTTGACCTTGTATCTGAAAATTAAACAGAAAAGTTATAATTTGTACACAAAAACTACAAAAAGAAATAAAAATATCATAATGAAATCTGCTATGCATGTATCATGTCAGAACATAATTTTTTAGACGGCCAAGCACCTCATGCAAGTTACATTTTGCATTTATTGTTTACAAAAAATATCCCATTTATTCCAATTTATTTCATTTCATGTAATCACGTGCTGAAAATGGTATTTTTCTAGGTTTTATTATCTGTAGTCATTATAAAAAAAATCAGAGCTTTCATAAATGCAATGGCAACACGTTATTAAAAGTTGATTTTAAAAAAAAATTATTTTTCGCCTACGGATTTATATTGACGTCAAAACCCTCCTCCCAAAAACAAATCATGTTCTAACGTGATAAAAATTAAAATAAGTCTTGTTACCTTAAAAGTTGGCATGAAATTGTCACGAAATATATTTGTTGCCCCAAAGGAAGTCATTTGGAAACAGTTATTATATTTTTGTATGTTTGTAAGGAAGTGTATGGAATTCGTACCAATTCCTGAAACCAATGTGCACAATGGCTCTGGTGGCCGAACCAATGGCACTAATTTCACTTTGCCATTTGCGCAACACAATCCATTTGCTTCATTCTTGTATTTCAATGCCTTACAATGTGAGCAAACTAAGTTCATAGATCCAATAGCAACGCATTGGTAGGAACTGTAGTCAATTGAAACATCGTAGCTGAATGCCGCACGTGAAATATTGAAAGTAGCTTGAACACGACGCATTGCACGTGATTCTAATACTCTAATCCTTTCAATTTCATTTCGTTCTTCAAGTTGTTGTGCAGTCCAAGTAGATTTAAAATTAGCTTGGTTTGTAGCATTTCTAGTTCTACGGCCCAAATTGCTACGCCCGCGTCTTATAGGTGGCATGGATCTAAATGTAAACATACTAAACAAATAAAGTTACACTAACAACAGTCACACAACGCTAACAACAGTTGGTTTTCAAGACATGTGAAAATTTAAAAACAGCTTGGAAAATGTCGCGCTCAGAGGAAATAATAGTGACACACACATCCTTCGTTTCTTTTTTTCCCTTCCTTTTTTTCTGCAAGTCCTTTTTTTTTCTTTCTATATTTTTTTTCTTTATAACTTTTCTTCCTACAAACCCTTTTTTCCTTTTATTTTTTTTCTTCGCTGCCTAGACTTTATTTTGAGCAGGAATAGATAAAATATCCATACAGACTAAACACCAAAAAAATTAATAAAAAAGAATCGTTTAATATATAAATCCTTTTAAGAATAACATTAAAACATTAAGGACTCTTAATGTCGCATTTATATAAAAAAAGAATTTTTATCCTTAAGAACAACAAAAAAACTTTATATCAGAACTCAATCAATAGCAATATTAAAAAATGAAACATCATCGAATAAAAACGAAGAAAATGATATTCACGTCCGTTGAGAAGAATGTTTTTAATCAGTATAATCAGCTGCATAAAAGCAAGTATTTTCTTTCTTTTTTAAACTTCCCGTTATCTATGAATGAAAACCAACTGACTTCGCGTATTTCTTTCTAAACAAATCATAATTTATTACTTCCTGCTATCTCACTCGGTGTGGGGAAAGGAAATAAAGATTTTTGGCGAGAAAGTAAGAAAAGTGTCGTTTTAACTATTTTCCACGCAGTTTTTTAATTTTTTCTCTCCATAAGAACCATCCTCGTGTCTTAACGAAAATATTAAAAAAATATTAGCCGAATCGGTCGAGCCGTTCTCTTGTTTTGCGCTTAGCAACGCATTTCGAGCTGCATTTTTATTATTATTATAATATATATATATATATATATATATATATATATATATATATATATATAGGTGATCATAAAAATAATGGAAACACCTGTCAATAAAAGTGACATTTTTAATGCTCTTCGGAAGTATTAAAATACAATAATAGGCACCATTTTTTTATAAATAGAAATACATATTTTCTGGTAGTATGCGTTAGCTTAATGGAAGTGATGTATTTTTTTTCTCCAAAAATTGGATTTGGGCAGATTTTCAAGGATGCCAAATTGTAGGAGTCTTTCTATCTGAAGCCAGTGTGTATGAAGCATCCCAACTTTTATGCATTTTTAGAAGTACTATCATGACGGTTTGCTTACAAGTCTACAATACGGGATTCTGGGTGAAAAGAGAAGTTTAGTAAGAGACCGACAAGTATTAAAATTGATAGTAATACTCCATAGGCGAACAAATAAATAAGTGGCCGCAGATTTCAATACCCATCTGGATTTTCCAGTGTCAGTAATTACAGCTAGATGACACCTTCATAAACAGGTCGTGGCAGAGCAACAATTCCCAAATTAATAGTCGCAAATGGCAATGGTAAAATCGTCTACAGGAGTTTAACACTCTCAATACCTGAATGATTGATATTTGAAAAGAAAGCAATATGGTCTGACAAATCGTATTTCACGCTTTCCCCTACAACAGGATGGGTTCACGTTTGGAGGATACCTGCACAAGCTCGCGATCGTCATTACATCCTTCCAACTCTCAAGCATTGAGGTGAATCTGACATGACATTAGTAGCCATTTCGTGGTTTCCTGTTGTACCAGTCGTAACCCAGAATGGAAGGATCCCTGGGGAGAGAAGTATGGAGAAATGTTAGCTTACCAGGTCCACCCTATGATTGAAACTTTGTTTCTACAAGAGATTGAATTTTCCAGGATGATAATGAACATTCAGCGAGATTTATCCAATCATAGTTAGATGAACACGAGGATGAAGTCAAACACCTGCTCACTTGACAGCAATATAAATGAGCTGTTATGATTTATTTTAGAGAGTTCAATTCAGAATTCTATATCCACCATCGACAGTTCCCTCAAAACATTCAAAATATCTCCAAGAAAAAAAGATAAAATATACAATCAACAATAATTAGCATTGTTGCTGTTACTTATGGCACTTGCCTATGGACAAGCACCCGCTGATACAGCAGCAGATTTAAGCCGAAAGAAGTGTCTCTTGTTTTCTATTCAGCATTTGTGTGTCTTAATTACCTGGAGAATTCAAACTGCATTACATGCCTAAGAGAGTACTACACCATAATAATAAAGGATTCATTATAGGTGTTTCCATTATTTTGATAACCACGTGTATCTATCATTTACTGTGTTTTTTTCAAAATTGTACTCCATTGCATTACATTATCTTAAGGTATATTTTGAAAATTATCAATACATGATATTTTATTTTCATATGAGTTATCGCTTATCCTTTTTTATATTTATTTATTAAGACTTTAATGTATACGAAACATGAAAGATAGAGTTAGATACTGTAAACTTAGCATAATAACTATAACATATTACATTCTTAGCAGTTTGTCAGTACATGAATTTTATAATAATTTCTCAGCAAGTTTTTCCTTTAAAAAATTAGCTTGATGTATGAAGAGAATTCAAATTTAATTAAATGAAAATTAATTTTAATTTAATTTGAAACTGAATAATTTTATTTTTAATAATTGATAGTTAACTTTATTCTTGAAAAATTAATTTGATGAATGTGGAGAATTCAAATTTAAATGAGTAAATAAATTGACAAAATTCAATGATTAAAATAACTTTAAGAATAAAGAAGAACTTTTGACACCAACATAACAATTGTGGATAGTTTATTTCCTATAATTCAATTTTCTTCAGTATTGAAATCGAAGAATGTCATTTTTATCTTTTTAAGTCAGTATAAAAAATAAATAAATTTGCTTTATTATTTCATAAAGAGGGTGATAAAATAATTTTGAGATACAATCCTATTCCACTGATAATAACTTACTGTTATTTAGATAGAACATTTTTTAAAGATTCCTATGAATATTTTTTTTAAATTTCTATGGAAATTCAAAGGTCATTTAATAAACAGGTAAAAAACATTCTTTGATTCCTTATAGCTTTTATGAAAGTTTATATCTTCCGTAAAAGCACTCTTATATCTTCCGTAAAAGCACTCTTCATTTATTTCAATAACTTGTGTTTTTATGGAAAAAAATGACTTAAATCTTTACGAAATTTTATGCGATTTCTCAAAGAACTTAACTTTCAATAAATATTAAATTAAGAATTTAAATCTCTCGAAAATGCGTCTATCTTCTTCGATAAGAAACAAACAATTGTCCGTTATATCATATTATATTAATAATTTGTACTTTTGGTAACATAATAGAAATATATCATTGAATAATTTCAGTTTCTGAAATATTTTATTATGTAATTTTGTTTTGAAAATACTATGTTTAATAAGCATCAGGATTCAAGAGTGCATATGAAATATTCTCGTATTCTAACCATAATTACCATTTTGACAAGTACCACAGCAACACCCGCAGCTTCTTCCAAACATGTAATTAGAATTACAGGCATGAATAATTCATTTTTCTGGGTTCTTCCCTGCTTAATTCTCTTTACACGCGTTCTTTCAATTTACATCTAAAGGATATAACATATAATCCAAAATAATTGTTAGTCTATGCAACTAATTTTGTTATGCTTTCCTTGTGTTAAAATACAATTTTAGCATCACAATGGATGTAAGTTAGATGTTTTCACTTACATAATGGAAAAATACAGCTGATTATCAAAATAATGGAACGTCTGTGAATAAAAGTGACATTTTTGAATGCACATCGTAAGCATTAAAATATAAAAATGATTATTAGTTTTTTTATTAATAGTAGTCAACAGGTTCATCTACAGGAATTCAAGAGTCACAAAACCAAGTAGATTGATAAGTGGAAGAAAATAATATGATTTTAAGAATCTTGTTTCATCATTTTCCTTACAACCGGACGGGTAGGGAAAAGGGTGAAATACTGCACAAAATATAATTTTAAAATAAAAAAAATAATGAAGTTCCGAGGGTACCTGCACATGGGTATGATATTGATTATTTAATTCGAACTATCAAGCAAAGAAATCATGATATTGGCATTCAAATAGCATTCGTTTTCTGTTTGATCAATCGTTACAGCTAAATGAATAATCACTGAATTCGTATACTAAGAAATTTTAGCTGAATAGGTTCATCCTATTATGCCAATTTTGTTTCGTTCAAGAAAAGAAATTTTTCACGATACTGAGGCACATATCTCCACATCAAGATTTGCCTAATAATAATTTGATGTACACAAGGATGAAGTCAGACACTTACCTTAACGAACTAAGTCATTTGATCTCAATATAATTGAACCGTTATGATCTATTTTAGAGCATTTAATATTAAATCGATATCCTCCACCGGAATCTCTCCCAGAGTTTATACAATATCTCCAGAAAAATCGGAAAAATATTCTTCTAAACACTATTTAATATTTGTATGAATCGATTCCTAAACGATTCGAAGCTGCATTGCATATTAAAGGCGGTCCTATTCTATATTAATAAAGGATTCTTTATACATCTAAGGCGTTTCCCTTATTTTTATAAGCTCTTATTACTTAAAATATTTTTCAAGGTAGATCTTTGATTTAGAACTACGGCAGTGGTTGCCAGCAAAAAACCTGCCGAATGGATATTAAATGGTTCCATAAAATGTTAAATAAATTTTTAATTAATTAAACATTTATATTTTTCTTTACCTTTAAGGGAACTTATTATTATCATAACATTTTTGCACCATTTAAAAATAACTTTTCTGTAATGCCACAATTACATTTTTCACATTTACATCTCATCATTCTCCATGAAATTCTTTTTTTTTTGTATATTCAAAATTATTTTGGAATATATAATGGTGTAATAATTCTTTCCTTCCTTTAACCACACAGTAGAAAAAATGAGATTGTAAATATTCTATGTGAATATATAAAGTATGTTGTGTGGATAACGAAAATAAATATTTAATTTTTTGATTTAGTTTGTGTAGTGGTAGAGTTATTTTAATGTATTTAACTGTTAAATAAGAATATGCGAACTCATTATAATCTTTTAAAAATACTCAACGTTTTTAACATAGTAAGAAAAAAAGTTATTTTTCTAGCAATAATTTTAAATATAATTTCGCTAAAAGAGACCCAGGCAATATACCATAAGTAAATTAATTTTTTATCTAATATCATAATCTAATTTTGTTGTTTGTATAATCTAAAATAATACCAAGCAATATTGTATTTATACCATTCCTGGGTATCGTTAGTGATAAAAAATGTGAGCTTTTCGACATCAAATTTCAATTTTTACTTTAATTAAATGAATCAAAAATCCTTACGGAAATTTGGATGTAGACCAAGAGCACATTGATGCATCTTTTTCAGATAGGAATACATATTACATAACTATTCAGACAATACTATACTTGTAATGAAGAAGACAATAAATTAAATATCCTTTCAATGATACCTGTTATTAATGGATTCATGAAATTTCTACAAAAATAAGTAAGACAAAACATGCAACTATCACACAGGGTGTAATAAAACAAATTAATTAATAAAAATGTAAACTGATATTTAAGCGATTTTTTGGACTTTATTATTAGGCTTCTCAAGTTTATTCATCTTCAAACAAATATCTACCTCAATAAATTTGGAAAGTGCATTTTGATGCATTAGCAGATACTTACGTTGAAATGAGTATAAGTCATTTATATGATGTGAATTTATGTCAAAACTTCTGAACAAAATAATTGAAAGGATCATTAAATATTTTAATAAAAATAGCGTAAAATACTTTTACAAGTTGTGCACATGAAAGACCATTCACGACAAAATATTCACTCAATTATTTATTTAAATAACAATAAATATATCATGTCAAAATAATCTTAACGTGTATGAATCATATGTTTTCAAACATACATGTAACATGTAAGTTTACATGTTACATAAGTTACACATTTACAATTATACATGTAAGTTTTTAAATTTCAATTCAAATACACTAAAAAAATAAGTATTTAAACTTTTTCCACAAATTTTCCTTTTTATTTCAGAGCCAAGTAATAAAAATAAATAAATAAGACTTCTATATAATTTAACCCTGAAATATAGATTAAATCTATTATTTTACATAACACACATTTTTTACGACTTCTGGAACAGAAACAACAACTGATTAATTATGTATACAAAAGTACAGACTTAATAATTATTGATAAGTTATCTAAAAATTTATTTGTAAACATTTTTATGACTTATAGGATATTTTATAGTATTAGAAATAATAAATTGGTATCTAATCTCAAACACAGCAAAGATATTTACTAGAAGCGTATCATGATTCGCTAAAGTTGTTTGAAAAGGGTTTGTTCGGTTTTGGAATGCAGCCAAATTTCTCAAAATACTTTACCATCATTGCATCCATAACTTTGTGAAGGATGATATCTCCCTAGGAAACCAATTATGTCTATTAGATTATGTCCTCTTCAATGTGATTTGCTCAGTTGAGGAAGAATGAAAAGAAACAATCTTAAAACGTTTATATTACCTAATTGAGCTGATACATATAACAGTCTGAAGGAGTGCAATTTTCGAGAAATGTTGGAAGGTAATAAGTATATGACACTTATGATATGAAATATATTTTTCACTTAGTTATCTACGTCTTACCTTATAAATAATTTTAATTTTCCAGCTAAATTAATTTCTCATTTGAGGAAACCAATTACATATATAAATAAAAAAAAATAATTGTTTAATAATTCATTCTCACCTATAATTTAACCTTTAAATAGAACGCAGTTATTATTTCAAGGAAATGTTTGTCATTAATGTTGAGATTAACATATAATATCGGGATTTTCAATCTTGTATAAAAGCATAGATTAAGTAAACATTATTTCTAAGTTATTGTATAAAACCAAACTTTACTTTACATATTAAAAGAAAGAATATCTTTTTAAAAATTAAAATCTATTTTCATTACTTTAAATTTTTATAGATATAGAAATCTTCTAGGCTAATATAGAATATGTTTAAAAACTGCAAATATAAAACCATAAAAAGGAGATTCATGCATGATGCCTAAACCTAAACATTACAAATTACTGAAATGTATCAAAAAAATTTAAATGATTATAAAACAAACTCGAACTATTAATTACATACTTTATGACTATTAAATTACATACTTTAGAATAATCAAAATTTTGATGTTATTTATACAAAAAAGAATTATTGAGTATTTAATTTTAATAATTTCAATAATTAAATACCAAGTTGTAATTAATCTATAAGAGAACAGTTAAAAAATGCTTTTTAGCAATTTATCAAACAGCATATGAATTTACACTGACGTTTTCTACTATTTTAACATGATGTTAAAGCATTTAAATGCAAAAGTGCCTATGCAAGTAATTATGAGAAGCTTTTGATCTACACTTTACTCTAGTAGAAATTTAACATTTAAGAATAATATTTAAAACTTTAATATTCATGAATAATATTAAAAATATTTTAGAATATTAATATTATTATTTTAATTAAATTTATATTAATATTATACTAATATTTTAGAATATTAATATTATTATTTTAATTATATTTATATTAATATTATACTAATATTTTAGAATAATATTAAAAACTATGTGCTTCAACTATTTATTAAAAAGAGTAAAACGTATTTTAGTTAGAGAAATATAAAATAAATTGTAGATATTCCAATTAAACTTTGATTTGAATGACCTATGTGTTATAAGGAGATATTTTAAAGATAATAATATTTAAATTAGAAGCATTACTTAAGAATGTTTAAAGTTCGAAATAAAATTATACAGGGACAGTTTCTTAGTTATTCGTATCAAAAATGTCAATTAAACTTTGGCAAATAAATTTTAAATCCTGTAAGTAGAATTTAATAAAGTCTTAATAATATTTATGCATAAAATATTCTTTTTTAAAAACCTAAATTGCATAAGTATGAAAAAATTGCTTTTTCTTCATAAAAATATTTTTTAATATTAAATCTTCGATCATTATATACTATTATTTAAGAAATAAAATTTAGAATCACATATCATAATAGTTCTATTTAAAATAGATAAAATAATTTATAAAAATCTTGATGTTATGAAAAGAAATTTCAAGTGAGTTCTTGCAATTCAGGAATGAATTATAAATTATTTCAATTGTGCATTAAGCATCATTATACATAATTATTGTTATAGAGAAAAAATTAATAAAATTTGTAAATATTTAGTGTTTTACAGTTGAAGTTTAAAAATTTATATTGGTGAATACGTAAAGCTAAAAGGTTTGCTTTAAATTTATTTAAATGCATAAAAGTTATAAAGCCCATTCGATTAAAACAGTATCCGAGATTTATCCTTTTATTTACAAGCTAATAACTGTTTGTGAAGATATTTAAAAAACTAATTTAAAAGATTAAATTAAGAACACCAAAAATTGAACAATATACAATATACTAAGCATGTATAATGTGATAATT
Source organism: Argiope argentata (assembly GCA_026289955.1). Classification (NCBI taxonomy): domain Eukaryota; kingdom Metazoa; phylum Arthropoda; class Arachnida; order Araneae; family Araneidae; genus Argiope; species Argiope argentata. Next base: position 1,296,393 of record JAOUZG010000635.1, on the reverse strand, counting down.
TTATCAATTAGATTCCATTGAAGAATATTCCTTGGTATATTCAAAGATAGAATATTTGAAAAACAAATATATCTCATTTAATCTATGAAAAATAAATATTCCACCGAATGATGAGAAATCCCGAGTAAAGTAATGAAATTAACTCGTATTTTTGAATAAATTCTGAATGTAATACCGAAAGGCATTTCCATTAACTTAGGTAAAAAAATTTTTTTTCTTTCGGGTAGATATATTTTCCGAGACATTTATTAGATTCGAAACCTTTCATTGAAATTAACTTTCCTCTTCAAAAGAAGACATTTTGCGGAAATCTAAAAAAATATATATAATAAGTAATTTGGGAGTTACTGAGTAACTTGGGTAGAAAATGTTACTCATTTAGAAGGACATTTCCTAAGCCATTTTTTCAATACAAATCGAATTGAGAGTTTGAAAAGAAGAAATTATTTAGAATTTACTTTTATCTGCAAAGGCAGCTTTTTGAATGCCCTTGGAATTCGAAAAAGGTTTCCCCTCCAAAACTTTTGCTATATTGCTCCTTTAATGTGGTACAATGCCTGAATTATTTGACGAATAGGCTGGAAAAGGTAAGTGGATATATGTAAGTGCTCAAAAAGGATTAATTAAATGCTTTTGGTTGCGAAATAACGAAAAATAAAATAAAAACGCACCAGTGATAAACGAGAATACCGTCCCAAACAAAGCCAGAGTAAAGGATTTCCATCTGACAAACTGCATTTTTTCATTTTATCTCATACAACAATCAATATTTTGATAATTGATGATGATTTCAAAACTTTTAAAGTTTGTTTTTAGTATTCTTATTAATTTAATATACTGAATATAAACATTGTTTTTTTGTCTCTTAATTTGAATATACAATCATAAAATTCTGTCTACATTTCTGATTTCTTCAGTGAGAAACGAAGTACAGTATAATGACATTCATTTTGACTTTTTATTTTAATATCTAATTTTTGCTTGTTTCTTCACATTTTTTTTTAATAAATTGACAAAAACAAAACTCTGACGGTTTGTTGTTTGTAACAAAAAATTTATTTTCCCTTGTAAACTTCGGTCTACGTCTTTACAAGAAGAGTAAATGGCTCCAATATGAACAAGAATCAAATGAAGTATAAAGTGTAAGAAATCAAGGTAACCATTCAGGATTTTTTTTATCGGTATTTCATATAACACTCCTTTTTTTCTTGGTTGTTTTAAGATTACACCACTTAAAACTCATATATTAAATATTTCTTTGTTTGTAAAACTGTTTCAAAGCGGAAAACATATTTTATGCTATGTTATTTTTATTATTTTATGCTAGAAAACATAGTTTATGCTAGAAGTCTATAGATTGACTATTTTTTATTGATATGCAAATATGTTTGAATGTTTTATTAAATTTATATGTATTCAGAAACTGCTCTTAAAAGAATCTTTAAAGATTTCAAAAATTATCATTGAATCCTTTTCGTAAAATTTAATTGTTTCTATAATTAATACACTTATATAAATTAAATAAAATTATTACATAGAAATTAAAGGAGGATATATTAATATTTTTTTATATTCTATTTAAAAATGTGTGTAAATTATGAACATACTTCATGAAAAATGTAAATTATATTGGAGAAATTCGACAAAAAAATAAAAGTATATTTGATGAGATTTTATTTTAAAAAAGTATCGATTTCTACGTTTTATTTTATTTGCAAGACTTTATTTTTAAATTGAATTGGGAAATTCAACCAGCTATGAGATATTATCTATTAAAAAAAAGTCATTTAATCGCAGAGGAAACTGATATCTAATGGCAGATTTTTTTTTGTCTAACTTTGTCTTTTTCAAAACTAAATAAAATAAAATTGTACTGGTCGTAAGAAAATACCTCGAAGGTATGTTAAAAATCTCAATTTATCACTTTCAATAATTGCACTTTTTAATTTGGACGTTTTTGTCTTTATATCCTTGAAATGTTATTATGTAACTACTTTCAGTAAAGAGATATTTTCCCCAAGGGTTCGTAATTTTGTTCTTTTTTTTTGTATTGGAGTATAATTTACATCAAAGGACAATGAAATGTAATACGAAATTAAGTTAATGTTTTATACTAGATTATCACTTGAAAACTCTTGTTTTCAGGGGAAAAAATAAGCATTATATTATATATATATTGTGACTTAATTATTTATAAAAAAATTCAAGTTTTCTTAACATCTTATTTAAACTGACTTTCCCTTTCTTACAATTTTGTTGTAATTTAAGTGCCACAATAATTTCCTCAATTGCTAAGATAATCTCATAAAGAATATTTATTTCAGGTTTTATCAATAAGTTAACTTTTATGATTCTTTTAGGCATGGTTTTGTACGAGAAATTCCAAAATAACGGATAAATAAACAAATATATGAAATTAAATATAGTTAATACATATTTTCTGATCAATGATTTCAGAAATTGTTTCTGGATAAATATTATCAATAGTAGAACGTAAATAAATTCTTCAATAAGTCTTCATAATTAATAATTCAATTAATTAATAATTCATAATTCATAATTTATAAGTTAATTCAATAAGTCTACGTATGATTTACTTTAAAAGAATTATAACAACTTTTATTTAATATAGTTATTTTAAAAATTCTGATTTTATAAAGTTTAGGTACCTAGTATAGGATTAAATTTGAAAAATATAAATTTTTAGAAATCTTGCAATTTATAATCTGATTCAAGAACAATTTATTAAAGAGAAAGAAGCTCAAAATTAACAAACAATTTAAAACACGTTTTCATATTACAGAAATAAAAATTAGAAATGTTTTTATGTGAAAAGTAAGCAATATATCAAATAACTTGAGACAGTAAATATTATACTATAAGAAAATTTAGGGGCTTGTTAAAATATAATAATGACACGATTAGAATTGTAATTTATTGGCAGAATTTCTATTAGTGTATCACAGTTTAAGATTCAGCTATGTTATTATAATAATTTTAATATCGAATATTATTGTGGAACTTTAAGAAATTAAAAGAATTGAAATAGGATATTCAAGGATGAAGTAGAATATTCAACGTTTCAGTAAAATGTTAAATATAATGTGTGAAATAGAATATTTATTTTAGGAAACCAAGAATCACATTAAAAGTTTTTTAGACATATTTTAGATATGTCATTGATTCTATTATAAAGGTTAATTTCAAAAAAAAACCAATCTCGATTTTATATTAATGTTTGTACTTTGTGCATTTTTAGGTGTAGAGGGCTTTAGTAAGAAATTATGCCCACACGATGCCAACTATTGCACGCAATACTTATCTTTCTGTTACTGTCTCAGTATTGTCCTTATAATAACAATTAAGACAAAACTGTCGAGACAATGGCAAATAGTTTCCTCATAAAAAAATAGATATTGAAGAAGAGAAAAAAACAGCGCAATTCTCCAAAAAAATATCTAAATTTTAGCAGTTTCTAAAGGCCTGTTAGAACTAATATATATAAATAAAACCATCATCATAAATGTATAAAAAACAATTTATAAATAAACAGCACATTTTGCTGTTAAAATGTATATTATAATTTATTATCAAATATAATAGGGAAAGTTTTGATTTTAAATAGCAAACAACCATTTATAAGATCTGATTTATAGCTACAGGATTTTCTTCTGTTGCAGATAAAGATAAAAAGATGCAATTCAAACACAGGCAAATAAATAAGAAGCACAACAATTCCTTTTGCTTTGCTTACGTTTATAAAAATATTCACTACCTTTAAAGTTTGCAAGTGGTCGTATATTTTTAAAATTCCCATTGGTATTTCTCAGATGGAGGTAGAATCCTGATTTATTCCAGTCATTCTATTTTATTACTTATTTTTTGTTACACGAAACAGTCTCAACGATCTTCACTCATACGAATTTCAACAAATAGAAAATTTATAGTATACTTGGAGTTGAAACATCTAGCCAAGAATAATTTTCTTCTTAGATCTTCGTAGTTCGTAGTTTTGACTTCTCAAATGAATTTTTTTCAATGTTTCATACACCCACTTATTTTTTTGCATCAGAAACAGAGAACACCTTCTGGTGATATCTGTTTCACTTCATGTTTGCAGTGCTGCTTAATGTTTCTGTGACCATAACCATAAAATTGTAGTCACAAAAACACGGATTGGTGTTATGCTCTGTATGAATAATGATGACACTATCAATACAAGAAATTGCAAAGAAGTTTTCCCATTCGTATATTTTATGTTTAGAATATTTAGTTTAAATGAAATAGAATCCCAAATTTTTTTCATTGTAATATACAAATGAAAACTTGCTATAAAAGAAATCGTATGCAAAATTTATTATAAATTTTTAATGCTCAATTGTTTTTTTTTAAGCTGAAACTGTTTAAATCTTCTCAAATAAGCGTAGAGAAATAATGAAAAAATAGTTCTAAGAAAGGTTGAGCTTGATTATATAAATTAAAATATTTTGTTAGAATTAAATTATATAGCACGAATTTTTTTAATACAATTTATCTAATTGTAAAACAGCCGTGTGAATAATATGATGAATTATTTATCATTCATTTTTTTCATTTTTTATAGTAAAATTAACTTAGTAAAATTATTATTTCATGATTTATAAACAATGCAAAAAATTCTTTTGTTTTAAAATTAATTGCTTCTTGAGAAGCAAAAGTGTTAATGGTGAAATAATTGCGCAAATAGGTTGTTAAATAATGAACTTATTTATGAACTACACAACCACATCGTTGCAAGTCAACGCTAGCGTGTCTCAGAAATATGAGCCCCACAGATAATTATTTTGATGAATGCGGTATTTATGTATTCATTAAGTCTGTAGTTTCAAATTTAATAAATTTAACAATCGATCATAGCTATTATGCTTGCCTTTTATCGCATATTGAAAACAGAAATTTACTGTACATTTTTTTTATAAATTATTATTCCTATTTTTATTTTAAAAACAGGGATAATAGTTTAAAAATATATTTTAGAATATTGAAGCCTTTAGCATTAACTGTTTTATATGACTATACTGAATATTTTCAATATAATTACATACTTCATAATTGACAATTTTATATTTGTTAAGTAAATATTAAGGATGAAAATATAACCATAAAAGACGAAATATTTTGTTTAGCAATGCTGCTTATGCTATTATTTTTCTGATATTGATCACGAAGATAATAAATTTAATTTGAATGATAACAGATCAGATACCTAACAAAATATAGGGAAATTTACTTGAATTTTATAAAATTCTTGAGGTGAGACGTTAATTTACATTTAAGAAGGAATTTTTATTCAAATTAAAGGATTCATTTTTTATCTCCCTTTTGCAAGTTTTTATTGTGATAGAAATATTTCATTTCAATATTTAAGCGTTGTGAATTTCGTTTCACTATCATCACTTTTTGTTTGAGAAAGAATAGAGAAAAAAAGAAGAAAAAAAAAGATAACTATGAGAATCAGAAACAAAGTAATGGTACATTTCATCGATGCTACTTACATTTATCGATACTATTACTTATCAATATTATTGAATTCCTTCCTCAAATAAACTAATTACGTTTCATGAGTCCATATTAAAACAATATCAGTAAAAATTTTTATCAACTTTTTTAAAAATTTGGATTGTATACTGGATTGCGTCTAAAATATACATTTACTATTAAACTTCTTATACACTTTTCAGGTGCTTAATTATTAAAATTATATTGCTCAGAATACAAAAATTGCAATGCCAAATTATTAACTAATGTTGTATTTAATCATTAAGATTTCATTATTTATATTTTTTTGTTTCAAATTAGGAAATGTTCCAAAAAATATGTATTGTTTTTTAATAATTATTCACATATAATATCCATCTATCATCATACATAATATATAATATCTATACTTTCAGATTATTCTAATAAATTTAATTTTTTTCGTTACTCTTACTGAATTTCCAATTTTTTCAATACAGATAATACGTATAGTAAACATAATAATGAATACATAGAATTTGAAATAAAACATAGAGTCTTAAATTAAAAAGGGATACATTTCAATACACAATTCCTTTAAAAAAACATTAAATTTAAAAAAATGTATTTTACAGTAATCATTTATCTCATGCATATATATATATATGCTTTGCAATTTTACTTTTTTGAAATTTCCAACATTTCATATTTATAATTTGATAAAATTATTCTAATAAGGTATAAACCAAAGAACATAAATTTAAACAAGGGAATTTAATATTAAAAAATATTAACTACATTGTTAATGTATTTTTTACTGTTAAATAAAACATTTAATTAAAATATATAAATTCCAAGCTAATTTTAAATATAAACGTTATGCAAAAATTAAGGCACAAAAATTTCATTCTCATTCTAAGAATGTCTTTACAATCACTTTTTAGTAAAGAAATAAGAACATTAAAATAAACCAATACGTCAATGAATTATTACGAAATAGCAGAATGAATTTCCACCAACAAAATACTAGAAAAACGCTTGTCGTCTATACGTCCACCTTGTCCTTCCACCATTTCGATGATGCCAATTTACGAATTTCTTTTATCTTCACAGTCAAACTGTCAGAGAAAAACGTGATTCAAACAGCAACAGCTAATATAAAAATAAGATTGAATTTTGTGGCATCTAAAATCTCATCATCCTTCATTTCTCCTATTTATAATTTATTTCTATTATTAAACTGACTTGTGATCTAAAAATTCTTTATTTTAGTGCCAAAAAAAATATTTTCATATTCCCTCAAAAATGTGATATTTAATAATTTTCAAGTATATCACTTTAAATTTTTACTAAATATATAATAACCAAAAGGTATTTTAGTTTAAAATAAATTTATTTATATAAATTAGAAATAAAATTTTATTCCGCATTCTTTCGACTTCCCGCAATAATTGGAATTTTCAATGACAGGTAAAAGGAGAAATTCGTTCAATTACTATAGTTACAAATGCTATATTATTTTTATACAATATTGTTTATTAAATTAATAGAAAATCTTTTAACGAAAAAAATTTGTCAACAAATAGTACTCGTAAAACGAATCATTTGCTAAGTTTTACCATTGTTTACTATGGAAATTCGTGTAAAATTGGATCATGAATTATATATATATATATATATATACTCAAATAATTTTATAATTACGTATTTTTTTAAACTTATGATGCACAATTTTTTACTAGAAAGTTGTCAAAAGGCATTTACAATGAATATGCTTCAACATTTGACGAAATAGTGGCATAGTATTATCTTCAAAACAATGTTTATAACTAGCATCATGCCAGTCAAGATGATGCTCCTTAAAATTATATGCAACAATTTGCCTTATTTCCTGCTTCAACTTCTAATATAATTTACTTAAAGGTTTAAAATTATTTCTCCATCTCTTGCCCACATTTTGTTAGTGTTTTTCACCATGGAACAGAATGCAACTGCATAAGCTCTTCGATGCTTCTGCTTATAGTTTGTCTTCCAACTATCACTACTATCCGCCTCAAGAACCATAATCTTAGACAGGAAAATAATCATGCAGATGAAGGTTTTATTGGCACTTGCTCAACCCCCTAGGAGTCACGTTCAACAAAGCTAACTACCCTAAGCTTTTCCACGAAGAAATAAGGATTCTCTTTAAGTAAGCGCTCAGCATATATCCAGGCAATCATACAGGCCAATTCTGTACGTGACATCACGATGTTCAATAGTCATTCATTCTGCGAAACATTTTTCGTTAAGATGATTTTTTAAACATTTTTTTATTCGTTACGCAAGAAGCTTATCAAGAGAAATATAAATTCATATGATACTGTTAAGGTGTATAATTGCATGCAATTATAAATAAGTCAGTTTAAATATATAAGAATTGAGAAATTTCATATTTTACCTAGTTATGCTATGAAATAATCATATACCAATAAAGGGAAAAATAAGCAATTTCAAAGTTTGTTTATGAATTAATAGATCATAGGTAATAAATTGACACTCAATGGAACAATGGGTTTCACACATTAACTGTAACATATAAATAATTTATATACATATTTCTGACTTATAATGTTTCAAAAATTCTTAAATTAACTAGGTTACTTTAAAAGTTTATCTTTTACAAGCAAAAACAAATATTTGTTTTGTAAAGACTGCTACTCTTGGCAACCTTCTCACCTCATATAGCAACCCTTTTGACGAACGCGGAGAGAGAAGAGTTGAGCAAGGCGAGATAAGAGGTCAGTCCGAGAGTGAAAAGACGTCAGTCTGGGACTGACGAAATGAAAGATTAAGGGATAGTTTTCTGTGTCTTTCGTATGTTTGCTTTATGTGTGTGTTGTGTCCCGTATCTACATGTAAATAATAAACTGAGACTAAAATCGGATGTGATCACTGTCTCTACTACTCACATTAAAGAAATCTTACGCAAAAAGAAGTTTTCTATACTGCTGTCCAGTTTTGAAACTTGGTGATCTTTCTTAAACTTGAACAACGCATATTTGGACCACAACCAAATAATGAGATGATACATGTATCGCCATATCCTTACTTAACTTTCCACAAAACTGAAAGAGATACCTAAGAATTGCATCCCAAGATCGGAATTCTACAGTCTCAGAAACATCATAAAAATTCAGAATTATTTAAACATATAAAAGCTCAATTTGGTTGGATTACATCCTATATTTAGTTCCAAAACAGCCAACAAATATTGTTTAGCCTATCATATAAATTTTATAAAAATATATAATTTAAACGCATCAAAATATTGAAAGAAAAAAATCATAAATTTAATTACACATTAGTCACATGGTTTATTTATTATAAAATATTTTTTTCTTCAAGATTCTCATTATTGCATAAAATTGACCTAATGTTTGTTGAAATTAGATATTAAATTCCACCATTGAAATTTATGTTTCCAAAATCTGTTTGTTAAAAATTGTTAAAAGTTTATTACATTTTTTAGTCTGTCTGTTGAAAAATTTTCAAATTATGCAAAATTCTTTTACATAAAAAGAATGGAATTTCATACCTCAAAATATACCTTAAAGGATGAATAAATAATTTTAAATGTTGTATAGAAATATGCTAACAACTTATACTTAAACACTGATATATATGATAAATTTATCAAATATAATTTAAATTAGATTTTTATTATTTGATAGCGAACTCTTGAAATATTCTATAAAGTTTTATAGCTAGATATTGAATATGACGTAAGTCAATAATAATAATAATAATCTTACAAATATGCAATTCTGTTTCGCAGCGTGGTTAGTCCAATCACTGGGCAGACAGTTTCACGATCAGCTTTGTTTAACGCTGCTCAGGTGCCGCGTTATTGATCCTTGATTTCGGCGATAAACTTGGCGACCTTTTGGTGTCTTAACAACGAATTCGGTAACATGGGCAACAAAATAGATAATTCTGGAAACTTCCAGAATTACAGTGGCAGAACCAATAGGAACCGAGATACGTCTGATTGTTTCAAATCCTTATCTACCCTCCTCCGGTAACTATAAATGGCAGACAGTCTCGAACCGAAACCAGTCGTCTCACTACCTCAACCCGTTCAGTTTCCCTCACTTGCCAACTGTAACCGTACAAAATACTCAACCCTTCCCTCTCTAAATAGCTGCAACCATGAAATAATCGCAACCCTTGTCTCACTAAACTAAAAACGTCGCTGAACGACACAAAATAACAAAAAGAATCCGAATCCAATTTCTGAACCTGTAAGCTTCACTCGGTGATTAGCCTAACAGCCAGTGGAATTGCAGCTTAACGCAACCACTCTCACCCACCCTTCACACCACCAGGAGGAACTATACCAGTTCATGCCAGTCTACTCACAGACAGGCTGCTATTATCATCAAGGATTGGAGGTAGCCCAGCAGAGGCAGAAACTCCGACTGAATCTTCAAGAACCGAAACCAGTCGTGGAAAGAGTCTACGGTGAATAGTTGGGTCAATACAGCAAAGAGCAAGCGTGATGTGAAGCTCCAGCGGTTTCTGAATTTAACGGTGTCCCCAGATCTGTTTTTATTATGGAAGCAGCATTGAGTCGTATGTGAAGTAGTTAGTCGTGTATTTGTATTTAATAAAGGTGGCCATTGGTTGTTTCTGAAGCCTAATAATTGTGTTTCTTCATTGACCAATAAATCACAAAAGAGGCCTCGAAGTTCAGGAACAATAAAACAATAAATAAATAAATCTCTTCATAATCATATGTTTATAAGTGAATCCCAAATTCATGCTATCATTAAGGGGTATCACTGTTATCAAATGCAATTATAAATTTTATTATAGCTCCCCATAATTATTAAAAACAGTGGGGAGTATAGTTTTTTCAATTACTGTTGTCATCATCTGATTGTGAGGAAATATTATGACAAAGTTATTGTAATGCATTTCAAGTTGTCACACTAAGATAATCTAATTCAATCTCAGAAAAGTAGCAAGAATACTTTTTGTTAAAATGGTTGAGAAGAATTAGGATAGATTAGGAACTAAATCCTCATTAGTTTCTTTCTCATTTGAAAATTCAGTTAGCACATTATTTAAATAAATGTAGAGAAAAATTTATTATAAATGTGAGCTCAGGGAATAGATATTAATAATTCATAAGATTTTTCATAACGAGAAAAACTTTTTTTTGCAAACTTTCATGATTTTACTTATTGCTTAAATTTATTTCATTAAGATGTTGAAAAACAATTTAAGGTTGTACTAATATGCATTAATATTAAATAGGTTGTTTAGTCCTTAGAGAAAAATATTTTAATGAAGAATTATTAGCTTAATACGAAAACAGCTAATTATCTAGAATCATCCAGGAATATATACCCTAGTGTAGTGCATTTTCTTTGAAAAAGTACAAATGCATTTGAAATGTTTTTCTTACTTTTTTGTAAAATTTTAATTTTACTAGGCTTTATTTTGCAGCTAAATACATTGAAAAAAATCATGGATATTTTTAAAGTATCTTGAATAATTTAGTATTGTTGTGAAATATGTTTCTTGAAGGAAAAGGGAAAAATAAGTTTATTTAATTGTCCTTAATCCTTTTTTAAAACTTAAAAAAAGTTACTTGAGCCTAAATCCTGTAAATAATAATTTGACAAATTTTGCAACTAAGACATAGAGATTTTTCCCAATATAAGGGGAATATATTTCGATCTTTTACCGGTGGGAAAATTTTTAATTTCAATTATTTTTCTTTTTCAAGTCTCTTTAATACTTGTTTTAATAATTATATAGAGATTGAAATAAGGCAATTAGCTTTTAATATTAATTTTTGATAAGGATCCCAAATAACCTTCAACAAGAAGACAAATAAAAAAAAAGATTTTAAGGTTTTTTTCTTTTGTTATCTTTCGAATTCTAAATAAAATCATTTTCTATTCTTTTTGTTTTTTATTTATCATATTAATAATAAAAATTATGTACTTTTTCTTTTCCATTAATTAAAATCATTAGACTAAATTTTAACATTTGTATTTATAAAGGATAATACATTTGATATTCATTAGCATCAGCATCTGAAGTTTGTAAAGATTTTATAGAGTCCAATTTAAGAAGCGATTTTGAAATATTATTGATAACTGGACTAAGTTACAGGAAATATCTAATAATGTCATTCGTTTTTTTATTAACTAGAGACTCATTTTCGATTTAACAAATTACTATGCAACGAATCTAGATGAAATAATTCTAATAAAGTCAAATTGACACAAACCTGGTTCACACTACAAAGAATTTTGGAATACTTTTGAATCACCTAAATATATATTTAAAATTAATGGCTGTACAATCAATGATATCAATGGATATATGAGGTATTAGATCAACAATTCTTTATTGAGACTAAATAAATAAAAATTGCTGAACATGGAATTCAAACCACCCATTTTTTTCAAAAAAATTATAGGAAAGCTTTAGAAATCTTTAAAAAATTTTAGGGAAAAGTATCTTTTTCCGGTATTTAAAAATACTTTATTATTATATATAATTAGAAAAATTATAAATGCTAAATATGAAAAAACAAGATATCAAAATGTATATATCTCTCTATATTTTATTAAGTATTTGTGACTTTTAACAAATTATTATAAATTATATATATACAACCTACTGAGAGCATTTATAAAAGGCATACAGAAAATTAGCGAACTGTCCAAATTATTGTGCACGTAACTGGCATCAATAAAACTCTGCTTGAAATATTTAAATCCTTTTCCCCAGTATCGGTGTGTGAAATCAGCGAGAAAATAGAAATTACAATTTGAAAATATGCTAAATAACATGTGATCAAAAATATAATAAATTTCTCACTCTCGAGCTTGCATGGTTATTGAAACATAATAAAATACTAAAATACAAGGATTAATTAAAAGCATTTTGTAAAACCTTTATTTATTTTATATCTGCAATTAACAATCCACTGATAGTAATTATTTAACTATCAGTGTCAGTGCTTACAATTTTATATTGTGTAAAGCAAAAATGTAGTTATTTTAAAGATATAAGTTTTTAAAAAAATGTAAGATTCAATGAACTTTTGATAATGGATGTTTTTGAAGTATAAACTTTTTTAAAAATTAAAAAATAAGGCAGGTAATTAATACAAGTCAATTACTGGATAGAAACAGCAGTAAAGATTAAATGATTGATTTGACACATCAAGGGAATTTGTGGTACGATGAGAAGAAAGCCACAATTATCTGCTAATAAAAATTTTGCAGTAAGAAAATATGTAGCCTAATTTGAGTGTACTGTCACAAAAGAAAACAGAGATTTTTGACTTCATCTCAGAAGAAAAATTCAAACTATAAAAATCAAAATAATAAAATCAATTTTTTTCAAGAACTACTAAACAAGCGCGCTGACTAAAGTGTTAACATTTTTTCCAAGTAAGAGTCTATTTTGCACTGAGAATTGTTGCAATGCTAAAAATTGTGCCATATATTCAGCAAACTTTAAGAATAAACCTTAAAACTTTCGAACTGTTAAAATCGTTCAAAACCAGCAGTGTTTGATATGACTTCAGTGTCAAGTAAGGAAAAAACTGTCTCTGTCATTCACTGAGAGTACAGTAAACTGAAAGCGGGATATTAGAAATATCACGTATTTTCTGCTCTCTTTTTGCCTCATTCTGATATATTGTGTTTAATAAATATTGGGATACTTCAGCATAAATTTGCCCCATTGACTATTTCGAATCAAATCAGCAAAGGTTTGACTCCATACCAGTTGCTCAAACTTTGCTAAGCTAAGCCATTGATCATCTTCTTTGGTTCTAAATCTTTTAGATTGTCATATTTCAGGAATTTTAAAGTTCTCAAAGATTTTATTAGCATAAAATTATTGTCTCAAATGCTTCGTATTACCCGAAGGAGTCCCTATTAGTACAATATATTCTCACGATAATGTTCGATGTTTTGAATGCATGTCAATATAGGAATCAGTACCTTTTAGAATGATTCGTTCATAATTAATTCATAATTCCTATTAATGGAGTGAATGATATCTTTAGTAAGCGATATTGATATTGGTTGATTCGCATTAAATTATATCAAGAAAAACTTTAATTGGTTATGTTCATCAGTATTGGTGTATTTTTCATTTCATGTTTCATACAGATAAAAAACTGATTTTTTTAATCAAATTCAGTTACCCTTCAAATTTAGATTTTTTTTTCTTTTTAAATTTCATGTAGACCACTCATTTCATGCACTCATATATAAAAAATACTTTTCCTTTTTCTATTTTTGTTTTAAATATACTTGCAATATTGATAGTCAACAAACATTGGCGAAAAATATCTGTAATATTTTATTTGCGTACGTTCAGTGTGAGGACAAGGGAAAAATAGTTATATTTTTCAAGAATGGAAATGAAATGTGTTGAAATTTTTTTAAAAAACCTAAAGGGGAACAATATTTCCATTAAAGTTTAATTCTGATCTGAAAGAAAAATAATATTATAACGGACATACTGGATGCATTTAACGCAATGTATCTTTATTTCGATTTGTATGATTTAGAAGTATATATATATATATATATATGCTCTCTACATAATATATATATATAGATAGATAGATAGAGAGAGAGAGAGAGAGAGAGAGAGAGAGATCACAAACACATGCCTAATATGATTCATTTCATCATTCAACTCATCAGCAATAGCTGGTAAATATACGAAAAATGAAATAAAAATACATTTAAAAAATATCTTATCTCCGTGGCAATGGTAGCCATATACAAACACTAGAGCAATGTATTTTTAAAATTATATTTATATTAATTTAAAATAATATTTGTTTATTTATTTTAAAATAATATCTACATAGCAGTGGTAAACATATATAAACAATAGGGTAATAACATACTTTAAAAATAATATTTTATCAACATTGTACCGCATCGATATAGTAACCATAATATTGAGTTTCATCATAACCTGAAGTAGGTTTTTACCTTCATTTGGCAAATGAAATGGATTTGGCATATACAATTCTCATAAAAGGAGAAATAGGCATATGTGGTCGAAAAATAACATCCTATTCAGCTATAAAATCAAATCAAATTAAGGCTTTAATTATACACAAAAAGAACCAAAAATTAATATTCATTTTAATAAAGGTGACATTTTATTCAGATTGACATTTAGCATAAGTCTCCTTTCATGTTTTTAAAACTTTTAATGCATTTTAAGTAAATAATTAGCTCACAACAGGACATTAATTCTATTCTCTTTATAAACTGTCCTACTGAATGTCACTTTTGGCATTAACATTAATTTAATGTAGTTCACTCAATCACGAAATAAAGTTAAATTAAAAAGTAATTCTCTAACATAAATTAGTTTTTTATCTGAAGAGTTTTTCTGTCACCGTGTTATTAAATGTGCTTTTGATTACTGCTAAAACTATTTAAAATACTTGTTCTTTTTCCCTTTTGAAAATTGTTGATTGAACTTAAGTCTAGAATTCTGTAGTAGGCAAAAGAAAAATAATACTTTACTTTTCTTTTACAAAATTCGTCTTGAAATCTTAGATAATTTGAATAAATTATTAAAATAATTTGCCCTTATATCAAATTGCCCTTATATCAAACATCGCTGACACTGCGTGAGGAATTTAACTTACACAACTGCTTTCTCAGACATCTAAATATATGATTCATTTATCTAGAGTAAATATTCCTATGATAATTAAAATATTAAATAGTTAATTATCAATATCATTTCTAGGTGGCTAAGACGTGGTATAGAATGTCATAAAAGTCAACATGAAACTTTAATTAGCTGAAATTCATTGAAATAAACTTTAAGAGTCAATTAAAATCCAATTATTTGGAAAGCAAAAATCCAATTATCCAATCCAATTATTGGAAAGCATCTTTCAAAATTATTTATGAATATTATACCATTTTCTAATTATCAAAATCAAATTGCTTTATTCATAAGTTTACTTAACTAAGGATTATCATTTAAAATATAATTTATTAGTTGAGCTCAATCGGGAATTTAAAATTTTCTGAATATTTTAAATTTCATAATGTTAAAGGAATAATTTAGTTTTTACTTAAATATATTGAGAGACTTCAAAAGTGTAAAATTTTGCAAAACTCATTTATTTTAATATGAAATAAATTATTTTTATTTAAATACAGAGTGAAAATGTCTTTTTAATTACCATGATAAAAAATTATATTCTTAAATGGGAACTATAATTCATATTATTAATAATTGAAATAAAAAATATTTTTTCTTAATTATTACATTCACATATTAAATTATTTTTATTGAAATTTGCTTAGTTTTAATTAAATTTTGAAGCTACTATTGTGTTGATAAATTTCTTTAATCTCACGATAAATCTTTTTCCCCATTAAAAATGAGTCTTATATTCATTCATATAATTTTGTTCAAATTTAAGGCCTTAATATTTGACAAAATATCAACTATTGTTGCTGTCGTGTTCCGCCTTACAACAGAAAGAGGGATTCGGTAGCTTCTAAGGGTAAAGAACCTTGAACAACCGAGGGCAGAAGTCTCACTTCTAGCTCACACACGCCACAAACCCTTTTTACTTTCGGACTTCATTCATGCCTTTCATTCATTCCTCCGCAGAGCATACTTTAGATCTGGAACAGAGAATTATCACCTCTGACCTATACTCCTAGTGGTATTACTCCTAGTGGAATACAAACGAATAGTCAATGGTTATAAATTATACTATTTTCGAATACTAATCAAATAAATATTCAATTTTTGCAGGATTTCAAGATGCCAGATTTCTCTCCAGGTGACAAACATTTTTTTTTTTTTTAATTTGGCGTGATTTCTCATAAGTTGTTGACTTAAACAACGCCTGAAGACGGAAAATATTTCACTTGGCAATAAATTTTATAAACAAAAATTGTTGCTCTCAAGCCAAGTATGCTAAGAATCTGTTTGTCAAAAAAAAAAAAAAAAAGATGATATTTATGGCAGTGCTGGAAAAAGTTAAACCTCTATTATTTGCCTAGGGTGCAAACAATTTAGTTTTAAAACACACGTTGGCGTAGAAAAATTCGTAGGCATTGAAATTCGGATTTTATTGATGCAATATTAATGAATATTGTTCGATGATATGTTGAAACTTGTTATTTACAAGTTTCAAACATTTATAATCTTATATTTACTTTCTGGTCTTTGGAATTATTTATTTTAACGCTTGAATTCATTTATTTGATTATTCTTGTTTGAAAGGTTTAAAATTATGTAAATAAAAAATAGTTAAGATATACGATTATTATTTTTTTTAGATCAGCACCATAATTTAATCATTTGCACTCCAATGGTGCCTCTGACTCACTAATCAAGACTGTTCACCATTTTGAACGTTTTATTTATTTATTTTCCAAATTTGATTGTTAAAAACGCTTTCATAATGGTTAAGAGATGAAGATTATATCTTCAAAGAAATTCGACTTAAAAGAATTATGTATATTTAATTTTCATAGCAATAAACAAATCTTTGCATAAGGTGAATAATTTTGTATCTAATTATTTTTCCGATTCAAAAGGGTTAAATTGTGTACTTGGATTCAAGAATCATTTTATGTCCTAGGTTTTTTGTAAAATTTTAAAAATAAAAAATAAAATTAATTTTCTAGTTTTAATATTTTTTCTTTCTCCAATAATCATATAATATAACGTTTGTCAAAAATGTTCTCTATAACTAATCAAGCATAGAAATGTAAAAACACA
Organism: Argiope argentata; assembly: GCA_026289955.1. Lineage (NCBI taxonomy): Eukaryota > Metazoa > Arthropoda > Arachnida > Araneae > Araneidae > Argiope > Argiope argentata. Next base: position 1,279,089 of record JAOUZG010000635.1, on the reverse strand, counting down.
AACACCCACTTTCGGAATGATGTATAAACTTTGCCAATATATTTCAAGAGTTTGTCGAAAGTAACCTGCGACTAGAGTTTATGCGAAATGATATTTTTCTATCAATTTTTCATATAATTATTTTAAAAAAAGATACGGAATTTGTATTCATGAGAGAAATGATTTTTTCACAAAAAAAATCACTTTTAAATCAAATCTTAAATCGCCACTTTTAAAACAAATTTGAGTCAACTTGTTTGCAATACATGCTTTTCGATATATTCAGACACATGTTAAGTTTCTCTTAATAGTTTTACCAAACAATATTTCTGTAAGCTCTTTATGGTTTGTATAATTTATTTATTTTTATAATATATCCATTAAAAGTGTACACGTTTCTTACTTAAAATAGCCACTATCACTAAAGCAACATCTAAAAAAATTAGAATTCGCATATTACCTTTGAATTTTTATGAGAGAAATAATATTAAGAACTACAAAAAATTACAATTATGTTTTGTAATTGCTTTTAATTCCGTTAATTTTTGTCAAAAAGAACAAAATGGAATGTTCAATCACTGAAGAATAAAATTTGAAAAGTTCCTTAGTAATGATAAATATTTGAGAAAAACTATGCCTCTATTATGAAAAGAAAATCAGCAATATTTTTTTTGCAAAAATAAACGATTACATCTTTCTCATTTCATCAATTAGCCTATATTGTGCATTGTAAACGAAGGCCATTTAGTAATTTAGCTCTGCAAGCTAACATAATTATAGTATGAATGCATTTTTGAGGTTGCGATTTATTTATTAGATAATTCATTTTCTTTCTGACATTTTTTTGGAGTAAAACATAAGTCTGATAAATTTAGATTATTTGGATTGGAGATTGCTTTTCTAATTAGGCAGAAAAACCCACTTATCTCATAATTACTTTAGCCTCGCATCTTCTTTACATTAATCATTTTATTATTGATTACTCAGATACATTATTTGCATCAAAGAATTTTTTTTATTTCCTATTTTCGAGTGATAATTTGTGTTGTTTATTGCCTGAATCTATAAGATGATCATTTATTCTCGCCGTTGTTTTATTAATACGCGATAGTTATTACGTCTAATATTTCGAACCATGCGATTACCTGATTGAGCTATTACTGAGGCAGCAAAGAGGCGAATTAATGCTGAGTCCTAATGGATATCATCCACCACGATATAATCCTCACGATAAGACATACATTCCGTCAGGAAAGTGAAGGTAATTTGTTTCCGTAGCTTTAGGTTATTATAATGAGAAACGAGAACAATAAATCTTGACCGAAACTTTTCTTTTTCCATGCATTTAAGCTACCCAAAAATAAGACTTATGCTAAGTTATGAGAAATTTAGGTATAAAGAAAGCTTTAATTCACTGAAAAATGTTTTTAATACCATTTGACACACTATTTTAACAGCGTCAGAGTGAAAATTAAGATTTTGAAGTACAAAGAAAAATTGTATTCACTTACATGGCATATCGAGGTTCTATAATTATAAATTTAAGGACATTATTCTATGAAATTCGGATGAAATTAAAAAAAATAGTATTGGTGAAATTTGCTCTAATCAGCAGTTATTCTAAAAGTTATATTTATTTTATAACAATAATTTTAATTTTATCTTGAAAGTACTATAATGTTTATACTTATATCATTAGAATTCGTGAAGTCATTCATTTACTGTTTAAATTTCGTTTTTTTAGTGCTGAGTCCTAGATTTTGAGAATGATGAAAAAAGGTCTGATTTACGACTCTTGAGTCCCCAATTTGGAATCCAATTTTTCCGAGGAATCATTACTTCGAATTTCAGCAACTTAAATTCGCTAAAGGAAAATTTTATAATGTTATTAAGATGCTGAAGTATGGTGGAATTTGGTATCATCCTCGTCTTTTAAACGCATTTCAAAGATAGTTGATTCATTTTAAAATTGTCCCAATGCATATAAGTATATTAGTGATATATTTGGTATTAACATGAGTGCGAGTTTTAGTTATTGAATTGCGATTTTCTTAAGAATTTTTTTTCAGGAATTGAAAAAATAAATAATTACCTAACTTTTTGCTTATTTAAAAGGTAAGGTGTACAAGTAAACAAAGAGAAGGATTTTGATTTATTTTTTTAATATTGTAAATGAGATGTTATGTTAAATTAAATATTTAATTTCTTCTTATTTTTGCTCTTTATCGCTTTTACTCCATTCCCAAATATTACTTTATATGTGTGGCGGACAGCTAGGATAATTCCTTTTCTAAAAAACTATTTTTTTAATTATTTTTTTAAAATCAAATCATTATATATTCTTCATATTTTAGTAAAAATTCATTTTTTATCGCAATTGCTTATATACATTGAAATCTGATGAAATGTTTTAAAATATTTATTTTGCTTCGCAAATAATTTTATCATACTTAAAATTCAGTATTAGAAATGGATGCCGATAACTGTTTGTTTGTTTATCATTAAAATTATTTATAATTATATATATTTAAAAATACGTTTTAACAATTTAATGACTTGATAAACATTGTAGAATACGACTTTTTAAAAATTTAGTATATTTTATTTAAAATATTCTCTTATGTTCGTTTATTTTTCGATAAACGAACATATGATAATATTTACAATATGAAATTCTTTTATCAGTAAGTTTTACACATATAGACTATTTGCCTTTATTATCAAAAGTTACTTTGAAATTTATTCTATCAAATTATATTCAAACATGCTGTGATTTTTATAAAATTCTTGAGAACAGTATCTCAACAAAAAACAGTGGTTAATATAAGAAAACTAATATTCTATTCAATTCTCATTTACAAATGTCTTTTGCAACTATAGAAGACTTAAAAAATTGAAAAAAAGGAAAGAAACTGAACTGCCATCTAAATACTCCAAATAAAAGTTTTAAAATATGTAAGAATCTTTATGGAAAGTTAACATCAAGGATAACTTTAAATGAAACATTAATATATGAAGTTTAGGAATTGATTTTTATAAAATATCTATTTTAAAAACTTTTATTTATTAATACCAACAGGGTTTATTTGTGATAGTAATGTATAATTAGTAATTTCTATTAGAAAAAAAAGCCCAGAAGAAATGCCTCTGTTAGAAAAATATTTACGAACGAATGCTTAAATCTGATACAAAAAATCTCAAATAATGCAAAACCAATAAAAATATTTTATTAATTATATCAAGATTTAATCATTTATATTTGAAATGTTATGCCTTTTTTCGTTATTCCCTCTGTTTTGTAGTTTCAATATCAGTGTGTGGCAAGAATGTCCGATTCTTGAAAAATGGCAAAGAATTAGATTTTAAGGCAATAATCTGTGAATTTGTATGAAAAAAATAATCTTTTTCAGCGTTTCCGAGAATATTTTAACAATGAAATTTCCTGGTAAAAGAAATTGCTTGCTGTTTTCAGAATTTGACATTACTTGTTTGAAATCTAATAATTCAAAATTCAGTTGTGGACCTTCTGCTATAAAATATTTTAGTGGAGACTTCCACTGTTTTATTTTCAGAAAACATGTTATTGTAGAAATTGGCCAATTTCTCTGAAGATTATTACGTGTATTTGCCATCAACATACCTATTGTTGATTTTTATTCATCTTCGTACAATTTTATTCAATGCTTATTTTAAATGGAAAAGTGGATTAAATTCCTATTTCAATAAAATGGTTGGCATTTTATACGTATCAAAAGTTATTACTTAAAGACTCAAAGGTTAATATCTTTTCTTCTTCTTCTTCTTCTTCTTTTTTTTTTTTTTGAATTTCGAAGATTTATTTGTATAATGGAGGCATATCGATATTTATTGTAAACTCCCATGTAAGAAATGTTTCGAGGCATAGCATTATATTTTGATACTGGATGATATAAAAGAGAAACATATTGTGATTACAGGCAAATTCTTTCCATAATTCTGATTTAAAATAATAATTAAGAAAATTATTAGATCTATAAATACTCGTTAAATATATTTTATTTTACATTTTTCGTTATTTCTTTTATTTGATTCTTTATTTTCTAATTAAATGAGAGTAATTCCAGCTTAGTATTTTCTATATCTTTTAAATAAACATATATTGAGAAAAAATTTTTTTTTATATTAGATTAGATTTGCTTTAAAATGATTAGAATTTTAGATAAATTTAAAAATAGGATTTAACTTTTTCCATTAGAAAAATTTATCATTTATTTCTAGTACCAAACAGTCTGAGACATAAAATTTACAACAAATGCAACAGTAAATTTATTCATCTAAAATGAGTTAATGAATTATCTTTCAGGCATAAACAACAAAATATTTTGTTTTCTTTTTTTTTAAGAAATACGGAATGCAAACACGGTTATCGAATAATGAAAAATAAAGTGTCTTAACATGTTAAATAGTCACTTGAAACATATTTAAATATTACAAATCGGTGCAAATTTCAAGTTCTTGCATGCATATTTTTTTTTTAATTTGAATTTTACCATAATTTTTTTAAATGCAGATTTTAATTGTTAAAAATCCGAAGGTTAAAAATATTGTTGGCAAGTTTAAAAATACGGTATTGTTGATATGGTACAGCTGCATATATATGAAATGATTGCGTAATATTTGTTTTATATTTATAATATTTGTTGCGCTATATTATTGTTTTAAAGTTTGTACAATCAGTTAAGAATGAGTAACTATTTTTAGAGATATCTGAAGTAATACCCTTCAGCGCTCCCAATGCTAGGCGTGCGGAAAATGATCACGACGAAGGCCATTATATTAAATTATTATAGAATGTCAGATACAATTACAAATTTCTTGAAATAGAATAATAATTATTGGAAAAGGGAAAAAAGATTGTCTGGAAAGGGAATAATAATAATTGAAAAAGGACAAAAATTTAGTCGTAATAACAAAAAAATCTCGAAAGTAATGCTTTCTGAAAAATAACATCATCAACCCAGGTAGCACGTCCTGTAGCATAATATTGTGCAATATTGTTCGATATTTTATTATATTAAACAATATTTCACAATATTAAACAATATTGCGAATATTGAGCAATATTGTACAATATTTGTGTGTTACTAGGGAAAGTTGGATTTAAAAACAATAATTTGAGTTCAATACCCAGTACTATGCATACACGCTAAGTACAACGCTAATTTAAAAGAGCATATATATATATATATACTTTATAACTTGATTAAAAGACAAACGCATGCTGCATTCTCAGTTATCAAAACACTATAATAAATAATTTTTGAAATAATTCTAAAACCACAAGGTTTCCTTTTCATAACTTAAAGAAAATTATCCTCAAAGGCTTTTTAGATTATATAAAATAGTGTGAAATTATAATTCCCCAATTAACTGTCTCTAATTTTTCAAAACAAAAGTATTGAAAATTGCTTTCGCACTTTTCGGAAAATTTTCAACAATACGGAGTGTAATCAGCTTGTTTAAATATTTTATTCTTTTGTTAGGTCAGAAACAAAGCATTGATTAATAAATTGTCTTTTAGTGACTAATAAAACCGTATTCTTTTATAAGTTTTAGATAAACAAACAATTTGAAGAATTAAAAAAAATTATATTAGACATTTTTATATTGAACTAATACACAGTTAAATCATTGCAAAACTGAAGACAATAGTCCAAATGTCTTGTTTGTGCTGCCATCTATTATTTAGATTAAGAAGTAACTTTAATCAGAGGTTTAAAATTTATTTAGAGGTAACATGTTCATCTTTACATGACAAACGAAGAATTTCTGATTTTCTTTTTCTTTTAATAGGATTGTTAATTAAATATTAAGAATCAAATCTGTCTTATTTTCCTGTATTTCACTTCTGAATCATTCCTGGTTAAATGTTACAAAAAACGTGTTAATTTTAATTCAATTTTGTTCAAAGTTGAGGAACATTTTTACCAAACGTTTTATTTTCAACGTAATAAAAGAATCTCAGCTGGCAATTAACTGCAAAATATATTTTTAGAGACTCTTTAGGGATAATAAATGATGAGACAATGATTTTAGGAATCGGACCTTTAAAATTCTAGTGATATCTTGTGATATTTTCTAAATCTTTGCTTACGCCCGACCTTTAAACTATCTAAAACTAATATTATATTAACAATGAAATTAAAGAATTATTATTAATCAGTGTATTAATATTATATTTCTATTACATAAAATGTATCAATAAAATTATTGAGGAATATTCTTCTCTTCGTAAGACCATACAATTATTATGAATTTTAAAGTTCATAATTAAAATTAAGAAATTATGAACTAAATAATAATATTTAAGAATTAAATAACGTGTAACAAATAAACTTTTTTGAATTATATTCTTAGAACCCCACCCCGTAAATTAAATTAATTACGAAAAAAAATATCATGTACTTACAGGTTATTTATTAATATTTTATTTTCTCTGGTTCAATATGTACCTTATAAGAAAGATCTATTTGAAATATTTAATTGAGAACTCAAAAAAAAATCAATTGCTAACTGGAAAATTGACAATAATTAAAGAATTAAAAAACTTTTCCATAGTTCTCACTAGCCATAAGCATATTTGTATATTTTCTAGTCCTAAATAGTGACGCCATCTATTAAGATTAAAGTTAGTTTTGCTTTTTTCTGTAAAAAAAAAATATAAATGGAAAATTATTAAAATACCAGAAAAATAGAAATTTTAAAAATATATAAAAAATTATAAAAAAAAATTCAAATATCTTAGACAAATAAAATAATTGTAATAACAATAATTTTTATTATTGTTAATGTATTATTTCTTGATTGTTGATTAATATATATTGACTGTTAATTTATCTTTACCATTTTCTGTTTCTGCTATAGATATATTTTCAAATTCAAATTAACACAGATAGCGTAATGTTCACCTTTAAGATCTTTTCTTAAATATTCTTTTTCAATTCATTGCTGTTAGAAAGAAAAGTGTATATTGATTACTTCTGATCTGAGATTGAATTCAATTCTGAGAATTTTATGGAAATAGTTCCGCTGCAGATATGGTTTTTGAATTATTTATTATTCAAATTCTTGATAAATATGAAAACAATGCTATATTATTGTGGATAACTTTTGCATGTTTAATAATCCATTATACTAGCAAAATTGAAAGAAAACCGTATAATGCATTTTATGCATTTGCCATATAAACTATATTTTAGATGTAAAAGAGATACTTTTGAGTGCAAAAGGTAATTAATTCTTCACTCAATCTTAGATGTTAAAAAAATCTTAATTTAAAATTACTCACAATCAGTAGAAAAGTAAAAATTAAAAAGTCAACTTCAAAAGATTATTCTTATAAAAATGTATAACAATTTAAAAATTATTATTATTATTAATAATAATAATTTTTGAAGGGTAAAATTCTTTCAAAATAATATCACTTAAAATCATGAAGTTATTAATAAATTTGTTATTAAGTCTGCAGATCAATCACTTTTTTATATGAATTAGAATATTTTTACGTAATCAATTTCAAACCAATAATTAATATTTTCAGTGATTGAATAATATATTTTATTTTTAAAAAATTAAAAGATCAGAATTATAAATTTTTAGAAATAATCTAAATTTTGTTCAATTTTTTAAAATATATAATGTATTTACACTTGTTTTAAATACTTGTAATGTATGCCTTTTAAAAAAATGTGTGTCAATTTTCTTCATTAAAAACAAAACATGAATTATATATAAGCTCCAGTTTAAAAACTTAACTATATTTTCATTATTATCTCCCAGGAACAGTTACAAGTTGAAAGTAAAATATCAGGCAGATACATATCAGGCAGACAATGTAAATGAAACAATTCTTAAGTAATTAGAAAGTTGAGCAAATATTTTTAAAAATAAATGAACTTTCAATTGAAATAATATATATTATTATTACCGGAAATTATATATCAGTGTAACTTGAAAATGAATCATATGTTGCAAGACACTACCAACAACTGTAATTTCAAAAAATCATTATTCATTGTACGAAACTACACTTTATTTTCGTAAACTGAAAAAAAATTTATCATCCCATTTCCTAATAAAAGATTCTTTACTGGAATGAAAAGAAAGAAAAAAGCATTTTTATCATTTATTTTAAGTTCAAAGAGCCCTTTTTAAATTTTTTGTGATAAAAGCAAATGGAATTTTCAGCTACTAATGTTTGCTTAAAAATTCCAGTTCTATAATCTTTTTAAATATTCTGACGAATGAATTTCTACTCATTAAATAATTTAAATTTAAGATAGTACTATATGATAATTTTTTTAGTTTTTTAAACATATTATTCAATTATTAAAAATTTATAACGTAATTATATATTTAACTCTTCAAACATGTAACAATAACTTAATCATTCAAATATTTTAATAAATGAATTCAAGCAAAAGTTTATATTGTAACAGTGTACTAATAATTTCAAGACATTTTTAATGATTATTTCTTTAGCATATTTTTCGTTTTGTAAGAGAAACATTTTTTTTTGTCCTTAACACTGTTAATAAGAATTCCTCAACACTTCAAGTATCTTTCGATTACCTTCAGATGTAATTTTTTTAAATTTATTTGTGAATTAGACGTTAAGGAAAACCCATTATTATAATAAAACAATAATCAAACAAATATTAAAATTGCAGAAATAAAATTATAATTTTTGCAGAAATTTTTGTGATCAATTTGCAAATTTTAATATATATTCAACTTTATAATTTAATTTTTGAATTCGGCGTTAACTTAAAATTAGAATTTTTAAAGATAATTGTTTATAATAATTAAATAAGTTATGACAACAATTATCAGTTGTTTCGATTGTTTCTTTATTTTATAATTAAATACTAATTTAAGGCTAGTTTTTAAGTACTTCGCTAAGTAAACCACAATTGATCTATGATAACATCTATTTTCTTACAAAAATATTTTAATTATTTCATGTGTGATAAATTCAGTGCATTATTATATTTCATGTAAGGTATTACTATATTTTAAACTACTAAAAATTGTTTCAAAAAATTATTTGATTAAAATGTTTACTAAAGCTGGTAATAATAAATAAATAATTGCTGTAAAAATTCTGACAATTTTTAACTTCAGAAAATCAATAAATAAAGTTTATATTTCTATAAATAAAATTTGTCGAAATGTCTCCTCATTTAAGGTGTATTTTCAAAGTGTAGCCAATGTTTCTTATGCATTATTATTTGTAACAAGGAAATGATACTAATACAATTTCAAATGATTTCGTTTCGCTAGTTTTTCAAGAAATCTAGCAAAACGACATTCCTTCATCCAAAATCAGTTATTTCCAGACAAATCAATGCGTTTAGTTCAAACCAATCACCTAACCATTATTTAATCCATAAATCATCTACTCCAACATAACAAAATTGGGTAATGTTACATGCGTTTGAAGATAAATTACAGCCGAATGCAAGTTAGTTTCAAAAACGTTATACTACATTATTTTGCTTTAGCAGCATATTGTTATGTTGTTTCAAGTTTTTTTTTTTTGAGATTTACGATTATTTGAAAGAAAATGATTTTTCAGAGATGTTCAGAACTATAAAATGGCCTATATATATTGGTCAATCAAAATTCTGTATTAAAAAAAAGATGCTGAGTCTTTTACCAACTTTTAAAATATTACAATTTAACGAAATAATACAATTTTTATATGCTTCGAAGATTTCTTTGTTCAAAGCTACAATCAGCGTATCAAATATTAAGGCTGAAACTAGGAAATAGTACCTACTTATCAGCTTATAATTTTTATAAAAGAATTTTTCTGATTCAATTCTCAATCAGTAGTTTCTATGGTAAAAATTAAACTCAACTCAGAAGTTAAATTGAATTTAATTCAAGTGAAAAGATTTTTTTTTCATGTCATAGCTAATATGAAATTAGTGCCTATTATATATCAAATGAATTATATATATTAGATAGTAAATATACTGGATAATGTATATATTAGATAAAAATAGTCAATTAATAATAAAGATGAGGATTGGATTTATAAATAATTATTATAAAGTATGTGAGTAATGATTTTTTCAAAGGAGATAATATTTAATTTAAGGAATTTGTTTTGAAACCATCATTTTCTAGCTTTTTGTATCCTGTTTTTGCTTTAGACACTAATTTTTTACTATTTTAGTTCAGTAAGATATCGTGTTTAAATTTTTAACTGGCATACAGCAAACTTGTCAGGGCTTATATTTCAATCTAAAATGTGACTTAAAATCCAACTATACGGATTTCACCTATAAAAGTGTTAAATTTGAATTTTACAATAAAAAATCTAATGAATCCCTTATAGTGAAAAACATTTTTTCACCAGTTTAAACATAAAGATTGATTATATATGCATATATTGTACATAAAAATTTTAAAAATCAAGAATATCTTAAATATCTTACCATGTTTTCCTTTTTTTTCTTTTCCATATTCCACATTGTTTATCTCTCTACTGATTTTGTAAGATTCCACTTCAAAAAAATTCCAATGAGAAAAAGATGAATCTTTCGTACAAATTCTCTCAAGGCTGCATCTGATTCAGCCAATTTTCAATTCTACAAAGAAATTAAATAATTAGCGATGATTGAAATTTTCCATTAATTCTGAAAAAATATCTAATGCTTTATCATACATAACATTCAAAAATTCATTTTTGACAAGTCCCAGTACATCTGGAAGCATTTGTCATGTTTCCGTGAGTGTAATATTTGCCACATATCTCTTCATTATTGTTGTCACGTTATTACATGCGGTAAACCATATTTTAAGCAAATGTATTATAAAAGATACTTTTATTTCATTGAATATTAAACATGATCCATACTTAAGCGAATGTCGGAAAAAAAGTGCTGAAATTTTCATTCGATTCAAACACTGTCCAATAAGGTGATTTGTTAAGAACCAAATTTCAGATGAAACAGAAATGTTAATTAGATGTTAACAGAAATGTTAATGTACTATGAGAAATGTACTATGTACTAAATGAGCTGGTATGCTGACTATTACCCAATCATTTTCCAAATTATTGATATCTGAGTTTATTTCTGAGTTCAAATAAATGTGCGTAATTCTCCATCCACAATTTTTAAATTATCATTTCATTGTTAAGATTCAACAGTAGAAAGTCAACAGTTAAGATTCAGCAAAGAAAATCTAAATGACGCTGAATTTAATAAATAATTACAAGCAAATCTAAACTAAACTAAGTTTAACAAAGAATAAACATAAAATCTAGATTAAGCTAGATTCTATTAAAAAAACTAACAGAAAATCGAAACTAAAACAAGATGAAAGATGATGAGATGAAAAACAAGATGAATAAAACATTTGATTCGAATTCTTGAAATGAAATATAACCGGCGTCCTGGAATAGAAGAGTGAGTGGCTTCTTGGCACAGAGGGAGCGCGTTTTCATCGTGCTTTGGGTGTTCCGGGTTCGAGTCCTGGTTAAGGCATGGGTTTTTATTCTGTATACTGACTTTTAGGTGTGTGAATGTGCCCCCCTCCTGTAAAAAGGGGCTGTGCAAGCGAGTGTGTGTGTGTCATCTTCTTATGAGCTAGAAGTCTGATTTCTGCCATCGAGTACTCAGAGGTTCATACCCTCAGAAGTTACTGCACCCTCTTTCCGTTGTAAAAAGAGAACAAATCATCATCAGCATCAAAGGAGATATAATAAATTTCCCAATTAACTAAGGCCTGTTTTTACTTTGAACTGTTACAAATATTCCTTCACTTATTCACTAAAATATTTAATATAAATAAATTTATTAATCAAAAGTCTCAAATATAATAGTCATAAATGCAATGATATCAGGATTATAAATATCTTTGGAACTCAAGTACTTTCAACAGAATAGCTTCTTGAAAAAAGTTTTCTTTTCTTTTAAAAAGCAGCAATTGAAACACAATTTGGCTATTGAATAATATAAAATGGTTCTCGAGTTTAATAAATTAACCAACCAAAAATTAAAATCCCATTCGGCGTAAAGAAAAACCTCAATAAGTTTATTATGTTTTCATCGTGTATTAGTTCAAATTGTCTAACAACATTCTTGCGACATTTTCTGTTATTCAGAATATCGAACAATATTGTGAAGATAACGTGAGATGTAATCACAATGTTTGTAGAATCAAATGGTAACATTTTATGAGGAATTAATTCTGAAAATCTTAAATCCTAATCTGATACAAACAATCACTTTCGTAATATCCAGCTAAATAAACCGAATCAGATACATTCGTTTATAAAGTAAATCCAATCTATTGTTACGAAACATGTTCTTCCGATCGCTGAAAATTCTCAGATACATTTCATAGGATTTAAAGCATATGAAGATCTATAGTTGTTGGAATTATGAAGATATTTCAAATCTTGGATTAATATTTGCGAAAAATTTCGCGTCTGAATACATTTCAGAAGGAAAAAGTGTCATTTTAATTTACTTTAATACACATTTGATTGTCCACGCCGAAAGTCAAAACTCTTACAGAATTGAAAGATTTTGTTTATAAAGATTTGTTATATCACTTTAATTAATTTCCAGAAGTTATTTATCATGTCAGAACATGATGTTGTTTTTAGGATAAGGTTTCTGACATCAACAAAAATCCGTTAGAGAAAAAAATATCATCTATACGAGCATCTCAAAAAATCAGCTTTTAATAGTGTGTTGCCATCCCATTTACAAAAATGATTAAAAAAATAAGTGAATGACTACAGCAAATAAAACCTTGAAAAATATCATTTTGAGCAAGTGATTATAGGAAATGGAATAAAATTTGAAATGTGATATTTTTTTAGCAATCAATGCAAGAGAAAGTTTTTTGGATCGTTTGCAATACTAAAGGGATTCATTCAATGGAACAATTAAAATGAATAAAAGCATATTTTGACTTGACCAAGCATGTGGTGCTTGGCCATTCAAGAATTATCTTCTGACATGATACATTGAAATATGCATAGTAGATTTCATTTTAATATTATTGTTTCAAACAAAAATCATTAATAATTATTACAGAAAACATGGAAGTAAAAGTACTGAATGATCAATAGTTAAAGTGTTGTTTCATTTTTGAGTATAGCTACAAAATAAGCGAGCTAATATGTAAACAAATGTCCATGATATGCAAATAATTTTTCCATGTATAGGGTTCCAAAATTCCGTTTTTTTTTATTTGTTTTTTTTTTTCTTAATTTTATAAGGTATTAATATGCTGACTAAAAGCGATAAAAATGCAAAAAAATTAAGATTTTTTTGCTAAAATTGCTTAAACTGATTTTTTTTTTGGTTTAAGAACCCATTTTATCTAAAATATATTCTGAACATTATTCATTAAAAATAGATTATTAGAAAAATGCTCATCATAATCTATTTCTGTTTTATTCAATAAGTTATGTTTGGTATTAAATTCCAATAAATTGATATCTTTAGAGAGCTACAGAATATCCTTACTATTTATATTTGGTTAATCCTCCCGCATATATGAAATGCAAGAAATAAATTAACCAATACACCGGGAACTGGGAATTGTCTTTTTGCTATAATGAAATGAATGAGATGATAAATGTGCTTGTCAAATCACTAGGAATGCAAGTAATGATACAAAGCCAAAATACTAATGATTAAGCTAATATGGTAAAATAATTATAATGAATTTCAATTCGTATTATGAATCATTTTTATACCGATTGATTTATGTACAATTTTTATAACTTTTATTATAAAATGAAGTTAATAGTCTTTTTAAAAAATCGAATGCATTAGTTCTATTCAATTTAGAATATCTGTAAACGAAATAATGAGTATCATTAAAAAATAAATTCTTTCTGAAATAAGGAAAGAAGATAATATAACAAAAAGTACAGCATCAGTAATGATCACTTGGACTTAAGTGTAATCAGTAATGATCACGGAACAAAAAAATATATCAAGAATTTAAACACATAAAACATAGCATTCAGGTTTTATAATTTCTAATAATCGAATAAATGTAATTTAATTAAAATTTTGATGATTTGTTAGATATATATATATTCAAATTGTGAAATAAATTAATTTGTAAAAGATTAAAATTCCCTAAATAATAAAATGTTAGGACAATACGGATACCTAATGAAATAATTTCGTCCGGTTCCTTCGCCTTCTTTTAGACCTTATTATGTTTTATTTAATTTATTTATTAGAATTGATCTAAATACTGCTTCAACATTATATAACAGAAAAGCAGATTCCGGGCTGTCAGGAATCATAATAAAGAAAATAGGGACAGATACATATTTTTGAAGTTAACAACACAAACATTATTAATCAGACATAAATATTAAAAATGTTTAAAATGTGAAACTGAATTGACCATTTCTATAAATGAAGATTCTTTTAATATGTACTGTCCAGTATCACAAACATTTAAAACCTTCATTGTTGTTAAGAAGAAGGTTCCTTGAGAATATTAAAGGTATTTATGAGAATTCTATATTTCTTTATGGTATTGGACTAACAAGTAGAATTATCAATGAGCTAACAAATTAAATTGTGCTGCGTAAAAAAGTTCTTCGATTTTCTTAAACGAAAAAAATTTGAGATAAGAAAATTTTACATTCATATAGTGATGCGTTTTTTCTTTATTGTAAGATAAGAGTTTTTGACACCTGCTAATTAGGTTTTATGAAGGCATGTTTAAAGAAGTCCGAAGACAGCCTTTTTACATCTTCTTTGTGGCACATACTTTTTCACGAAACTTATCATTATTAATGATATTATTTTTAAGTAAGATATTCTTTGATTCCACATAATTTGAAGTATATATACGCAATTAGTCCTTAGTTTCGTATATAATTCAAATCATCTAAAACTATCGCTTTAAATCTTAGGATCGTACTCTTGAGAATTTAATAAAAAACAGCGAGCAATGTTATAATTCTAAAGAAGCCTTGCAAAACTGAACACCAATTATCTTTTTATAAACATTTATTATCAATAAAAACCAAAATCATAAAGCTTAAATTATTCTCGATAGTATAAGTAAGGCCATAAAAAAATTAATTAACATATTTCCGATTTTAAAAGTGTTTCCTCGCTTTTAATCGCTCCCTTTACAAACCTCAGAAAGACTGATTCGCATTCCATTGGCCACCGCAGTGCACTTCCGATAGAACAACCTTTGAAGGGTGTGTTCGATTGATGGTCCGAAGTGTGTTTCAACACCTAATCAATAAAACATGATGCTCCATATTCATTAACAGAAAAAGAACTTGCTGTTTAATTAAGTTGTAGCTCGAAAGCAATTACTCAAAGCCGCTTAAGAAGTGTCGTTAAAGGAAAACATATAGATTTTCGCCAGGGAATTCCCATGTTCACGCCTCTTTGATCTAGCTCGAATGAGAAATAACGTAACTCTTCGCATGTTTGTTTGAAACAGGATCTCCATAAAGTGAAAGAAACGCGCTTTTGAAAATTAGCTTGTCATTCGATATTTATAGGGAATCGATTTCAGAACTTCGGTTTCTGTAGTTTACACCAATTAGGTTATAAACTTTGAGTAGTGAAAAAGAGAGACGGCGTGCTATTATGCAATCTATTTATGCTTGACAAGACATTGTTATAAGACAGCAAAATTATAAGTTTCGTTTTATGTAAGAGTCAGCCTTATTATTTGCTCTCATATATCATTATTGATTTTGCTATCTGAATCTACTAGATTATGAAGTATAAGTTTTAAAGAAAAGTTCTCGAGTATTATCTATTATTATGTTCAACATATTATCCGTCGGGGTATGATATTAAAGATAATAAATTTTCATCGTAAAATAGAAGCGTTTCTTAATTTAATTTATCTTAAGATTAAATTATGAATATTTATCACAAAATATCATGCAAAGAATACATGATATATTTTCCATCGATTAACCTCTACAAAAATAAGGATGAATGTGTCTGTATGTGAGTTGAGGTATAAAGGCCGGGTTAATTGGCCTTTAGTTACCGAATTCGGCATGCATATACATACTTAAGAAGGTGAGAATGCTCACTTCAAAGCGATTTAAGGGTATTTAGAATTTTATTAATTAAAATGTGATCTTAATTTTAGCAGTTTATGCCCTAATTTCTGAAAATATTTTTGAACAAAAGAAAGAATGTTATTCTATTTAAAAGTTTATATAAATATATTTATAAATGATACCACTTAGTCTTGCAAGCTTTTGCTGAATTTTGTATATTTTTTAAATATTTCTTTTCCTAATTTCTAACAACAGATTATATTGTTTTCAATATAATCTAATATCAAAAAGGTCTTCATTTCTTCATCAAATATTTAATCATGTGATTTTTTTCCATGGTTTAAAGATAAATATGAAATATATTGTTTAGTATATGCATAGATTACAAGATACATAAAGAGATGTTGCACTATCTCTGCATTTAGTAGATAGATGAATCAGCTCTCAATCGTTTTCACTAGTTCTATGCTAATATAAACTTCATTAGTAAAGTTTAAGAACATAATAAGCACAATGAAAGTAATGCAATTAAATACAGGAATTTTATGTCAAATAATTTGGCCTAATTCCTGACATGAAATGATATATAAAAGATTTATCTAAAATCAAGTACAGCAAAGGATCAGGCCGAACCACCGGTTCTCTTGACGCCACAATTCTGAAATATCAATGCCATTTAAGCTGATATTTATAAACAATGTTTATAGTTTTGAAATACTTAAAGTTCTTTTATAGTTTAATATTCTGTATTAGGAAATTCCTCAATTCAATGGTTAATGAAATTTCAAATTTCTAAAGACATTGAAGTGACCAAACTCTGTGGGCAATAAAAATTAGAAATTGCAATAAACAATCTAGATCTTAATTGTTTAGCTAAACTTATTTAAAAGTGTACAGTTTACATTTTAAAAGTTTTAGATAAGAAACTTATAGTAAAAAAACACTTATTTACATGGTATTAAATATCATGAAAGTTTCAATTCATAAATCGAAGGACTTTATGCATCTAAATTCAATTTATATAGAAGAGTGGGGTTTTTTCTATATAAAGTAGAAGAAAAATGTTTCCTTGATAAAAAATTTGCTTTTCATAGGAAATCAAATACATGTTGTGAACGAGACACATTTTATTTGTATGAAATAAAGCGTTTAATTATACATAAACTAAAAAATAATAAAAACAAAAAATTAAATCAATCTAGCACTTCTTAAAATAGGAATTAGAATTTTACAAAACGCATTCATTACAAATTTTATTAATGATATCGTCAACCAGTTGACATATTTATTTACTAAATAAAAATATTAATACATATAAATTTGAAGCCATGTGAATAATAATTTTATTCTTACCAATATCAACTTTATATCATATTCCTGCTCGATATTACTTTTTATTGTAAAATAATATCTCCAGTGGAGAAATTATCGTACTATAAAAAAGAAACATTATTAATGCCTTTTTGAAAAAAAAGAATAAAATATCAAGTACAGCGTCATTTAAATCTCATCCTCATTGGATATTGTTGCCGGAAATTTCTAACTTTTCCAATCGCTGGCCTCAAAGAAAGAGTAAAGAAATAATTGTTCTTAATCTTCCACGAAATGAAGTTCGGTTACTTCCTCTAATTTGGAGAACTTTGATGAAGCAACTGAATTTAATTAAAAACCTTTTGTTTAGATGGAAATGACATTTGTAATGACAATACGTGAAATGCGTTTGCTCAATAAAGGACATCAATAGTTGTCTACACCAGAAGGATTGCGGTAAAAAAAAATCTATATGATGAAACTTTAGCGCCAGAATTTAATTAGCAGTATTTTTGCTTATGTTGTGTTTTCTAATAAAATTCAATATGTGGTAACATTATTGAGGTTTTCAAATTACTTGAAGGATTTGAATTCCATGCAGAAGATTGGTAATTACAGTAGATGTCAAGTAAGAGGATAAAATCGGTGAATCGAATGCTCTTCATTAGACTGATGGTTGGAATTGTCAAGAAAGAGATTTTCCAATTCATGAAACGAAGATTAATTAATTGACCCTTCTATATATTGATAAGGAATTAATTATTTCTTGTTGTGATATATGTTTGATCAATTCGATTTAAAGGAATCTATATCAATGAATGAAACGACATAGTAGCAATTTTCTTTTTTCTTAAATTTACTAAGAATATCTTCTTCTCGTATTTGTCAAGAAATTTTATGCAGAGAACAACAGTATTTAAAAAGATAATAAATATAAATTTGGCAAATTTTATTATTTACTACTTACGTTTCAATAATACTGTTTCAGTACAATAATATGAAGACTCTTATTCGTGAGTCATTTAGACGTTCTATACTTTTTTCTTTTTATACCTGTTGCATTATATATTTGTTCCTTTTTTTATTTTCTTTGGGTTTTTTAACTTCTTTTGTACCCAGCACACCTGCATCTGAAGGATATTTTGAATTATCAGTCCCATGATAACTATATTAATTCCTTTTTGTTATTTTAATTTTGTGCATTTTACCGGTGTAACGACACTTATAGCACACGCCTAATCTCCATCTGAATACCGAGAAAAAAACTAATTTTTTAAAAAAGCAGAAAAACATACTTTTCATTGAAATCAATTTGAATAAACTCCCCTACTTTGTAAAAATATATTGTTTTTCTAAAACAAAATCAAAATTCAATTATGTCGCAATTATTTAGATTGATACAAATACAAATGTAATGTTTAGTATAATATACAAACTAGCTTTAATGAAAACATAATTGGAGTATTAAATTTATATCTCTGTTTATATTTACATGACTTAATAGGCATCAAAACCCTGCCGTATTTTAAATAAGGCAAAACAAACGTTTCCATGGAATTAGAAGAAAAATAATATCAATTTACAATGAATTTTATTAAAGATATCAGGAGCCTAAACTGCTGGAAATCATGTATTAAAGACAAAAATACCACAGCTTAAAACTTTCTTAAATTAAATCCTTAAATGAGCTGTACACTGTTTGTATTAACTGAAAGGTAAATATGTTTCCTTTCGGGATAATGTTTAATACGTACTAAAAGACTATGCTCAAATAAATTTTGAAATATTTTTAGTCACTATCATTTGAGGAAATTTATTTAATAAGTTTCCAGCCGTAATAAATTTTAAATCCAGCTTATTCAAAGATATCTGAAAGACTGTTACTTTTCTCAGAGTCAATTAAAATTAAATATCACTTCTACTTGTATTATTTTACAATTTACTAAAATCATCTTACCAACTTAAAATCTACTTATGAATATCTTTTAAAATGAGTGTTCATATAATTTGTAATAAGTTGACTTCATTTGTATCATTTTCAATGATTTAAATATAATTTTGAAAACAATTCTTGCTGATTTAATTTTTTAATTTAGTTTTAATATAAAAATTAAGAGTTTTCAACTACAAACTTTTAGACTTAATCTCATGTTTGAAATTGAAAACACATCAAACTATATTGGTCACACAATAATTATTTATAGACAAATATTTTTTTGACTCATTCACTTGCTTAATAATATTTCATACACAAATAGCTTATTTGATTTATAATTATTTAGATGTTTCTTTTAGCAAGAGATATTCGGATTTTAAAATTCATATATCTGCTTTTTTGGATCTATAATAAATTCATAGAAATTTTTTATGTAGTTAATTTATTTCCAAATCTTTTAGGTATATTAGTTAGTTTTATTATTTTTAATTTTGTTTTACACTGTTCTTTATTTTTAAATCTAACAAATCTATGTCATCGTGTAACTAACCACCCGTTACAACCTTTTTTTCAAAATTGCAGATAAATTTTTTTAAAAAAAATCTTTACTTCTTAGCATTTTTATGATTTACAATAAATATTTACACAAATACACAACTTTCTTAGTTATTTGTTTTAAAAAATTAATTGTATTGGAACTCTTTCAATTGAAATATTCGAATGCTCCAAGGAAAGAAATAAAATATTATTTTAAAAGAACTGTGAAAATTTTGCTAGTAAATGAATCGATGAAAGTAAAATATATGAAAGACCAGGAGAAAAGGTTAAGTGTTGAAGTCTTCTTAATTCTTTATACGAATCATTTCTGTTATATCTAATTTTATTTTTAAAATGTTGATTAACAAAAATGTGACTTCCAAATATACAGATTTTAAATATTATATTTTACTATGAAATTTGTTTACTCATTTATTATCAGTTGATGTAATGAGAAAAAGAAAATGGCTCTTTTAACTACCTAATTTAATTTCTGAAGCAGGAATCAACAAATAAAAATTAAATAATATTTTTTTTAATTTTTCATTTATAAAATAAGAATTTTTTTTATTTACTATAAAATATTACAAAAAATTTATCCAAACTATTTCTGATGTTTTTATACTCTTCAACTTATCCCATAGAGATTACTAGTTACATAATATTATAGCATTCGTTAGAGAGACTACAATAGGCAACATATCTGAATGAAATATTAGTCGCGGAAAGTTAGTTACAGTAATTCTAAATTAATATTTGAAACGCACTATTACGATGTAGAACCAAATAGATGTCTTAGTTGATGACATAAATTAAATTCCAGACAAATAGCTTCATACTTAGACTATGGTATGACGATTATATGCGAAATAATGTGGGGAATATAATATAATGCATTAGACGACTAAGGTCCATTTTAATACATTTTATTTGAGCATCAACTTAGTTGCAAGTAAATAATGTAGGACAATGATGAACATTTATTGCACTAAATATGTTTTATTTTTCAGTTCTTTTGTTCCTAGTCGCTTTAGATAACGAGAAATTTGTTGGTATTAAATTAGAAATAAATAAGAGCTAATATCGTAATATATCAGACTCCTAAAAATTATATCATAAATTTTGTAGTTTTCTAGTTAATTTTTCTCAGCAAAATTCAGTTTAATTCCAATATTAATATTTCTTTTATGAGGCATTAACTTCATGTATAATAGTATGTATAGTAGTTGTGAAATTTTAACAATTAGTAATTATTATTCACATTTTCAAATTTTGAAGAAATCTCTGATATTTAGCAAACATGCCAATAACAATCAAATTGTCAAACCATTTAAGAATTTAAACTTTAGAATAGTTTCAAAGGCGCTTTTTGAAAAAGATTAAGAACAAAGTTTTGTCAAAGAATAAAATCTTTTAGTTTAATAATGCTCACATCTAAGTAAAAACTCTATCTCTTTATCGTGTAAGCAAATGAAATCTCTAGAAAATTCATAAAGTAGCTATGAACATATCTAGAAAGAATTCTGACTTATTAATATGGCTAAACACATTTGTTACTTTTCTTCCACTTGATTAAATTGAGGTTAATTTTCGATACTTATTAGACCGTCGACTCCAATGGTTTAGTAACTCATTGGCGACGGATTAAAATTTGGAGATAAACCGTCGATGCCAACGAAACCAACAAAATGGCGGAAGACAGTTGTTTGAAAAATTTTAAAAGTAATGGCGGTTGTTTTGTTATTTTCGGCTGTTTAGCAACTCATTGGCGAAGCTTTCAAATTTGGCGATAAAGATCGACGGTTTAATACGTAAGTACTAGTTTTCCTTGTTTCCATCGAATTTTAAGAAAATTAGAATGCAATATGGGATTTTTTTTAACTAAACGAAGAATGCGTTTAAAATATCACTAAATGAAAATAAAGAAAATTTTTGATTTGACTTTTTTATCTCATTCAATTTTGGTTAAGGAAACTTCTATGTCTGCCTTTTGGAATCTATATGTTGAATAGAAACTATAACAATCAATGTTTTTACCAAAAAAGGAGAAAAAGTAAGAAACGTCCTTGCCCAAAGTGAAAAACCGACATTTGATGTTTGCAGATATTTCGATATATTTTATACAAATTATTGATGTCATTCGCTTTCAAAGATAAACAAGAATTCTAGATTCCAAATTCCTTAATATACAAAGGCTAAGACAAAGACATCTTTTTCCCAATTATTTATAACAGATTTCACTATTTTTAGATTTTATAATATAAATATTTATAGCATCATAAAATTAGTGAAATGAAAACAATGATCTTATATTTAGAGTCATCTCAATATTTGAAACTGTATACTAATATAGCATATAGTTGATAGTTTCCACATATGGCATTTTCTTCAAAAATGTTAGATTGCAAGCAAAAATTATCTTGACTTATAAGTAGATTAAAAAGTGATTTATCACATATAGGTAGTGTTCAAACCTAAAAAAGGTGATTTCGAATGGCAAACCATCTGTAAACTACCTGGAAGTAAATTTCAAATGATAGATAAGTATATCTATTGAATGGTAATAGTGAAGTTATGGAATTATTTAAAAATTACAGGTACTCGCATCAAGAAAGTCATTCAAACGTTGTGACATTTCAAGTGACCTGATACCTTCTATTGAAAACGCAGCATTATTCGGAGGTAACAGTAGGGGAATTCTTCCGGGACATAGCAGCTGCAACTGGAACAATAAATACCAGACAAAATGCCAGCTGATAAGGGCCTCTTCCCTCGAAAACAAATGTTACCGTTTCCTTTCAACACATTTCAGAAAGATCCCCATTTCCTATGGGTATAGAAGCAGTATTTTTACACCCATTTAGGGCATCTTTTCTTTTTCAAATAGTCAAGATTCATTACACAAAGTGATTCTAGAGTAACTTTTGTCTGGATGGAAGACATTACCCTCTTTGTCCCTCTAACATAAAAAAATCAGCCATTACTGTGAAAATGGATTTTTCTTTTGTATGGAAATGAATCATGGAATGGAGATTTTGTATCTGCAAATCTGTGCAGGATGTATTCTTGTAAAATTCTTCTATTTTGTATGAAGTTTAATATTTGTTTAAAAATAGTTTGGTTTTAAGGATCTCATCTTGAAGTAAATCTTTAGAGTTAGCGCGTAGATAGAAAGAGTATTTTTCGGTGAATCTAGAGAAATGATAACGATGAAGAATGTAGGAATTTCAAACAAAATGATGATTAGATGCTCTGCAAATGCCTTTCTGGTTTGAATACCATTCACATTTTGCATATTTTAGAAAGACTCCCCGCATGGCTGCAAATCTAGAATAAAAATATTCTTTGGTAGGATGACCAAACTATTTTTTGCTGGGCAAATCTAAAAATGCAAATATATCATTTTCCCCAAAATTCTTTAATTTGATTGGAATTTTTAATTATTTATTTAGTGTAAAGTTATTTTTACAATTTTAATAACATTGAAATGTATATAAGATGTACTCAAGATGAGAAAATTATACAAAGTTTTGTTTTTATTACATAACTTTTGGTAGCCGACGAATAATAGCATATGAAGCATGATTATAGTGATTAGTAGATAAAGGGTAGATGTGAAATGTATTATATATATATATATATATATATATATATATATATATATATATATATATATATATACTGAAGTGAAAAAAGTCATGGGATAGCAATATGCAAATGTACAGAAGGCAGTAGTATTGCAGCGAAAAAGTATAAATGCGCAGTTCGTTTTCTAGAGCTTTCATTTGTGTTCAAGTTATTCATGTGAACAGGTTTTTCGTGATTTATGGCGGCACGACGAGATTTAACAGACTTTGAACGTGGAATGTTAGTTGCAGCTAGACGCATGGGTCATTCCATTGCGGATATCGTTAGTGAATTCAAAATTCCGAGATCCACAGTACCAAGAGTGTGTCGACGGTATGAAATTTCAGGCATCCCATCCCATCATGGACAGCGCAGTGGGCGACCACCTGCACTTAACGACCGAGACCGCCGACGTCTGTGTAGAATGGTCAATGTTAATAGACACGCAACACTTCGTCAAATAACTGCAGGAATCAATGTGAGACGTACGAGGAA
The DNA here is from genome assembly GCA_026289955.1 of Argiope argentata. Classification (NCBI taxonomy): domain Eukaryota; kingdom Metazoa; phylum Arthropoda; class Arachnida; order Araneae; family Araneidae; genus Argiope; species Argiope argentata. The sequence goes on along the minus strand of JAOUZG010000635.1, from coordinate 1,255,123 downwards.
CGTGTCCGATAGGACTATGCGGCGAAATTTGTCTTCCTTGGGCTATGACAGCAGAAGACCGACTCGAGTGCCTTTACTGACTGCACGACATCGCCTGCATCGACTCTCCTGGGCTCGTGAGCATATCGACTGGTCCTTAGTCCAGTGGAAAACCGTGGTGTGGTCAGATGAGTCACGATTTCAGTTGTTACGAGCTGATGGTAGAGTTCGAGTGTGGCGCAGACCCCACGAAGCCATGGACCCAAACTGTCGGCAAGGAACTGTTCAAGCTGGTGGTGGCTGCATATTGGTGTGGGCAGTTTTTACATGGCATGGACTCGGTCCTCTGGTGCAACAGAACCTATCATGTCCTGGAAATAGTTATGATAGGTTCTTGCAGATCACTTGCAGCCATTCATGAACTTCACGTACCCAAACAACGGTGGGATTTTTATGGATGACAATGCGCCATGTCACCGGGCCAGAACTGTTCGCGATTGGTTTGAAGAACATTCCGGACAATTCCAGCGCATGACCTGGCCCCCTAGATAGCCCGATATGAATCTCATCGAGCATTTATGGGACATCATCGAAAGGTCCGTTCGTGCTCAAACTCCTGCACCATCCACTCTTTCACAATTATGGACGTCTATACAGACAGCATGGCTCAATATTCCTGCAGAGGACTTCCAACGACTTGTGGACTCCATGACACGTCGAGTTGTTGCACTTCGCCGGGCAAAAGGAGGACCGAAACGATATTAACAATCATCCCATGAATTTTGTCACTTCAGTGTATATATATATATATATATATATATATATATATATATATACTTACTTGTAATATACATTATTTACAAGTAATTATTTTATAGAAGACAGATTAAAGGAGTTCATATTCTTTAGCTTTATTAAATAGTCTTACGAAATTTCAAAAAGAAGCACGCCATATTAATATTTTAACAGCCAGAAAAGCAATTATTTTGAGTGCAGGGCAGTTATTTTCATAAATGTAAATAAATATGAGATGATAAAATTCATTGGTAATATAATGCAAGAAAATACATTCAAAAATATAAAAATACTGCATTGATAAATATGAAAAACCAATAAATGAAAGAAAAATTGAATCATGATTGTATTAAAAATGGAATTCTGGAGTATGGCAAACTAGTTATCTCAAGTTTTATAAAAAAGTAAACATTTGGATAGTATAAAAGAACTAAAAAATGGCACTTCCTGTTTCATTGGATGCTGAGGGGGGGGGGGTGTAAAAAAAAGAGCACATCGTCAATCGAAGAGCATCCCTAAAACTAAGCCGCCTGTAAATTTTCTTCTTTACCTTCTGTGAAACGATGCCTTTAATCCCAGTGATAAAAAGTGAACCACTGATTCGAGCTATTTTTCTATCGTCAAAAACCAGAAATTCACCTTCGATGCATTTCTCTGAAAATCAATATAGAGAACTTGATGCAAAATCGATTCTGACTATCAAGTTCTATTGCTTTTTTCCAGGGGTTGGGGGATGGGAATGTTGGCCAGAAAAAGAGTAAAATGATATATAACGAAAGGTAGAAAATATCAACGGATCTGAAGATATATGCTTTTTATTTCCTCCATTTCTCCTTGTTTGTATTTTTTGTTTGTTTGCTTTCACGAATCAAACAGAGGAGATTGAATTGGATGGTATGATTTTTCTTTTCTGAATCCATGACGTTTAGAGGTTCTCTAATATTCAAAGGGCTGTCATAAAATATATATAAAAATGAAGGCAACCAAGGAATGAAAATAAAAAAAATCGCAGGTTTAAATACATAGAATCGCCATCAAAGGATAAAAACTTCAGATATATAATATTTGAAAAGATCTAGATTTATATAGTGAAGAAGATATAGATGAAAAGAAATATTTCATGGAGTTTCATAAGAGGATGAAAATGCTTTTTTATTTCAGTTTGTCAGAAAAATTTATATTTTAATAAAAGTAAATTACGAATAGATGAAATAATCCATTTATAAAAATGAAACGCAAGGGAATTAAAAAATAAAAAAGTATCATAATTCATTTCATATTAAAGAGGAAATAACGTTTCAAAGTGAATTGAAAAATTGAGATTGAAGCAATTATTTTTCATGAATTTCTTGTGTTCGTTTGTGCATTTGAATAATAATTGTAGTCATGATATTATTGTATGATCAAGGTATATAATGTATTTATTATTATGAATATTTATTAGAGATTTTATCATGTTTTGTTGAAAAAATAAGGCTTATTCTCTCAGTACAGAATATTGAACCAATATATAAAAAAATGCCACTTATTAGAATTACGAAGCAAAAAATATTGAATATTATTTTTAATTATATTAAAAATTATTCCACAAAATTATACAAATATGAACAATTTTATCTTTGTGAGGAAATAACATTACATTGCCATCAGAAAGCCCATCTAGTTTTATTAACAACACTGATTTATCTGATCTTATAGAATTCTGTATTACTTTTATAAAACATTGATAATTTCTTCAACAGAATTAGATAATAATGAAA